>QYAJ01000176.1:0-63900 GCA_003988865.1 Phialocephala sp. D728 | reverse complement strand
GGAGGAGGAGGAGGAGGAGGAGGAGGAGGAGGAGGAGGAGGAGGAGGATTTAATTTGGTTTTTTGGGGGGTTTATTTTGGGGGGGGCGTTGAGTGAGAGAGGGAGGGAGGTGTGGTGGTGGTAGGTAGGTAGGTAGGTAGGTAGGTAGGTAGGTAGGTAGGTAGGTAGGTAGTGGAAGAGATTAGAGAGAGAGAAAGAAAGACGGAAAGAAAGAAAGAAAGAAAGAAAGGAAGGAAGGAAGGAAAGGAAGGAAGGAAAGGAAAGGAAGTTAGGAAGATGATTTAGATGAGATGAGATGAGGTGAGGTTAGGTGAGGATATAGAAGGTTTAGCTGGATTGCTTGATTGATAGGAAGACGAGAATGAGACAGCGGCTCTTGAAAAAATAGAGATATAGGGAAATTGGGGAAATTAGGGACAGAGAAAGGAGTCATCCATACCATCGAATTGTCCACCGTCTCTGGCGTGCGGTTTTGTGAATATCTCTGTCCCCTCGTACTGCGTCTGCTCGCCGCCGGGCTCCGTGTCCATCAGCTGGGTATGGGTTGCTTGTGTCATTTTCCCTTCCTCTTTTCTTCCCCTTCTTTGGTTTGGTTTGGTTTGGTTTTTTCTTGTCTTGGAAATCAGGGAGAATATTGAGTTTTGGAAAAGAGCAATTGAGTAAAACAATATATATATATATATATATTTTGTGTGTGTGTGAGAGAGAGAGAGAGAGAGAGAGGTTGGAGAGAGTTTGGAGAGGACTTTAGAGAGGGCTTGAGCTGTTGATGTATGGTGATGGTGATGGTGATGGTGGGGCAAAGCTTGAGACGAGGTAGGTAGGTAGGTAGATGTAGATAGATATAGATGACGTATGCGGGGTTGAGTTGAGTTGAGTTGAGCCTCACAACTTCCCAGCTCAGCTCAACATATGTATAGTACAGTACATAGATCAGACCGAGACTCGTCGGATGAGATGAACTCATTCCTTTCCTTCCATGATTATTTACTCGGAAATTTATAATTCGTCATATATAGTCCGTAGTCCATCGCTGTTCGTTCATCGTTTATACGGGAGTTGAGTCGACGGGACCGGACGGGATCGTAAAGATCCACCCCACCATCCATCATCAAACATCAAACCTCCAAACAAATCAAGATATTTCTGAGAGAGAGAGAGAGAGGGGGGGGGGATATCGAAAGTTCAGCACCACCCGTCTGGACGAACCTTGGCATGAGTAGGGAAAGTGGCAATTAGTGAATATTGATGTACTGTACGGAGTGCGGGTATGTTTATCTGATGTAATGTATACTTCCTTCCTGGATCTAGGTTTGGGGGTTATGAGGAATGGAGGGAAGTAAGATCTTGGATTTATTATTTCGGTTGAAATTGAAATTGAAGTTAAAATTGAACTTGAACTTTGGATTCTTTGCAGATTTGCGAGGTTGTGGTATCGTCTCTTCCCCCTAGGCAGCGTGAAGGTTGTGAAAAGGGGGTAGTGGGGGACTGAAAAGGTAGTTGAGTAGAGTCATGTGAGGATGGGATAGGATGGGATAGGTGTTAGAATTGAATTGGGTATTGCAATGTACAATAATATACAGCCAACTTTTCCGCTCACCTCCTGCCATACACACTAAGTTGGCCCTTTTCCTTTCTTTCAGTAGCATTGCAGAAACCCTCTTGATCATACATGCGTACAAATCCCCTAATCACCTCAACTCTGCACCCAATTTCTCAACAAGCGCCTCTCTAACCTTCTCATGCACCTCATTCGCCTCCTCATTCGTCAACGTCCTCTCCAAACTCCTATAATTAACCCTATAACACATGCTCTTCCTCCCCGTTTTCGGATGCGTAAAAGAATCCGTCATCTTAACATCTTCCACCACATCACCAGCAACATCTCTCACTATCTCCATAATATCATTCTCATGGAACTCCATCTCCCTGCCTCCTCCACCAGCCGCGGAAGAAGAGCTCTTCAACCAGAATGCTACGTCTTTGTAGCAAGCCGGGTATTTCGAGAACGGGACGAACTTTCTCAGCTTATTGGGATCATCCGAAACACCCTTAAACTGATCCAGAAATCTCGGATCCTGCGACCAAAATAGCCGAATATCAGGAATTTCAAAGAGTAACATAGCAATCCTCTCCAACCCTATCCCGAAAGCCCATCCAAGCTGATCCGGAACATCAGCCCCTTTCAAAAGACTTTGCTTCACAACCCCACACCCCAAAACCTCCAACCAATCTCCCTGCCAAAAGACTTCTAGTTCCCAACTCGGACTCGTGAACGGGAAATAAGCTTCAATCCACCGAACCCTCAACGGTTCATCCTTGAACTCCGGATCCGCTGCCAACGCAGCCTGTTTCGCTCTCGTAAAGATCTCCACTACCACCAGTTCTAAACTTCTTTTCAAATGTGCGGCAATAGCTTCTGCTTCCTCGATCGTATGTTCTTCTTGCAAGGGGTTTCGCTCAGGATGGGTTGGTGGATTCGGGTCTTCGACTTTCATGCCATGCTTGGGCAACTTTTCCAGATCAGCCCAAACAGCTGCAGCGATGTCCCCGTTAGGGACGACTCGACGATCCCACATCCGCGCTCCTTCCATTTGGTGGAAGACAGGATAATGACTCCTGTCAATTGCATCTCGTCTATATACATCTGCCGATATTAAAAATCCCTTGCTCTCGTTCGCGCGAAAGGTATCTGCTTGGTGAGCAGAGGTATGTGTTCGCAGAACTGTGGAGGAGTTGATATAATATGTATCTGTTTTCGAACGACCGGGATGATCGAGAGGGAAGCCGAGAGAATCGAAATTCTGGAAGGTGGAGACGATGGGGAAGAATGAGTTGTGGTATTTGTAGGTTGGGGAGGGGAAGCGGGATTCGATTATGGAGCGGGTGATGGAGATGGGGTGGTCTTTTTGCGTATGCAGACGGCGAGAGATGGAGGATGTGATGTTAGGCGGGAGATTATGCCATGGGTCTTTGGGGTAGGATTTCCCTTCTACTGTGAAGGTGTCGGGGGAATTGGAAGCTGTGGTTGTTAGCTGTGGTACGACTTTTGAATTCGGAACGACGAACTGCTAGAACTGTACCGGCAGGGAGTACAAACTCCCCACCGTCGAGAACTAGCATTGCTCAAGCCAATGAACAATGCCAATGCCTCACTCCCCGTCGAGAACCGTTTCGTCCTGGCCAGAGACCTCATCGTGGAGTTATAGAGCTACTTCCCCTTTCTGGAAAGTCGGGTTGTAGCTCAATCTTCAGAGGAGGACCCGGCAGAAATAGGCGTTACACTTCTTCCGATCTCCGAGGTTGCCGTTCGGTCGTACCGCGCTCGATGACGAAGTTTCCTTGCCAGAACCTGCATCATGAAAAAAAGCAGACATCCGCCAGCCGTAAACCCAATTGCATGCTCAAAACCCAAAAACCGTGGTTCAAACCCCTCTCTATCAAGTTTCCCATACCTATGAACTGCCGTTGAAGTATCAATACACCTATCAGAGACCCAGCAACTCCCCGGCTTAAGTCCGAGTCAAAGCCAAAGCGGGCCTCTATCCCGTCGCGTCCGTTTCGTTTCACAAGCTGTATTTTATTTTGCTTCCGCATACATCTTCAGAGATCGCTACCCTAGCTCCTCTTTCAACCTCACCTCACCCCTCTCCTATATACCTCCTCCTTCTCCTCTCCGCTCTTGACGGAATGCGAATACACTCGCAGACCGCAATTCAAGATGCCAGGTAGCGATCCTTCCCGTCGCGGGCTACCGCGCAAAAAGGAGTGGAAGCCACAGAACATACGGTACCCGTTCTGGTTTGGAGGCAGCGCAAGTTGTTTCGCAGCATGCGTTACGCATCCTTTAGATCTTGGTATTCCTCTTCCTTTCCGCTCATCTCTTCCTCAGCTAACAATTTCCAGTCAAGGTATATTCTCCCTCCACAGTTCACAATTTGAAAGTGGGAGAGTAGTACTAAAGGAAGATATAATGTATAGGTCCGCCTACAAACCCGCCATGGGAATGCGCCCTCAACCATGATCTCAACCTTCATCCACGTCCTCCAAAACTCTGGTCTTCGTGGTCTCTACTCGGGTCTCTCCGCCTCCCTATTACGCCAAATAACCTACTCCACGACCCGCTTCGGCATCTACGAAGAACTCAAATCTGCACAGAAATCCGCCCCCTCGTTCCCAACTCTGATAGCCATGGCCTCAACATCTGGCTTCATTGGAGGAATAGCAGGGAATCCGGCAGATGTACTGAATGTACGGATGCAGCACGATGCCGCACTACCTCTGGAGCAGCGACGGAATTACAAGAATGCGATTGAGGGACTGATTCGCATGACGAAGGAAGAAGGGTGGAAGTCCCTTTTCCGCGGCGTCTGGCCGAACAGTATGCGCGCTGTGCTGATGACAGCTTCTCAACTCGCGTCCTACGATGGGTTCAAGTCGTTGCTGATACAATACACGCCTCTGTCAGATAACCTCACAACTCACTTCTCGGCTTCCTTCCTCGCTGGATTCGTCGCGACTACGGTGTGTAGTCCAGTCGATGTGATCAAGACGCGAGTGATGAGTAGTCATGAGAGTAAAGGTCTAGCGACCTTGATGCGGGATGTGTATAGGGTGGAGGGAGTGGGATGGATGTTCCGGGGGTGGGTGCCAAGCTTTATTCGCTTGGGTCCGCATACTATTGCGACATTCTTGTTTTTGGAACAGCATAAGAAGGTTTATAGGAGCCTGAAGGGGATCGATGAACCAGTTCCTGCGACGCCTTAGATGGTTGGACATTGCCAGATGACCATAGAAGAAAGAAAAGCCGGAGGCCTAGCAGAGGGCGAGGCAAAGGTGGGCAAGAGTAGAAGTAGTTGGGAAGGGCTAAGGATGCGCTCCCCACTTCTGTGGTTTGATATGTCCTATTTCACACCTTAATGACAAGCAGGACTCAAATTAGGTAGAAGGAAACCCAAAGACAGAAAAAGACGCGGGGAAGACTGAAGACGAGAAGTAGATTTCCCACCACACTCAACTTTGGGTTGTGGTACTTGTACAGGGCTTGCTTTGGACATACGGGCGGTGTTGGCTTGGCTTGGCAATAGAGCATAGACGCATAATATGACGGCGTTTTGGGATTGTGTAATATAGGGTATCATGATCATTCTGAAATCTGCTCTAATGTGGCTAGGTTTGCATCCCTTGAGTCGTTTCAGTTGACCTCGCACTATATCAACGTGCTTGAATTTTCCCTCCATCCAAACGCCGAGAGTATGCTGAGGTGTAGTGGTACAATTTAGGGTGCTAGCATGTTGTGCTAGACCGAGATAGCGTCAAGAAAGCGCGGATCCTGAGACTGTCCAAATTGGTTGCGCTGAAGGTTTCGTAAACAGGTGTCCAAGCAAGTGATGTCTTGCACTGAGTAGCAGCTTAAGCCCATCCGTTCGCTCCGTTCTGGCCATAAGGTGTAGCACCGTAAGGAGTAGCAGCACCTTGGCCCCACTGTCCTCCACCGCTACCGCCATTGCCATATGGTGTGGTGTAACCTGGCTCTTGCCAAGCAGTGCCACCATTCATGTCAATATCCGGACTTCGGGGTGCATCAAAATCTCCATGCCCATTGACACCATTTGCACCACTACTGCCTTCTGTAAGATCTGAAATAACCATGGCAAGCTTTTGCTGGAGGACTTTGATCCCTTGTTGAATAATCGCGTCCGGTTCATGGTTGCCGATACTCTCTACTTCGAAGTAGAATCTGTTTGGAACGGCATCGTAATCAAAAGGTTCGCCTTCTTGAGGAGGTTCTTCCCAGTCGGCGTATTTGCTCTTTGGCCTGAGAAGTCTTAGCAAAACTACATGTATCTCAGAGATAATGACTTACCATTCTGCAATAGGATCCTGCTCATACCACATATCCATATGTCGTAGCTTGTTATGTGGATCATACTCAAATCCAACTGCAGAAGTTGGTGCCCACTTTGCGTGTTCCTTGGCAATACCCTTCTTTGCGATACACTTGAGCCGCAATTCCTGGCCCTTCCTTAGCTTAGCAATAACCGTCCCGAGTCCATCTGGATCTGTGATAACGGGGTTTCCAACCCATTGATTTGCTCGCTGAGAATCAACAACCAGATCGCGCGCATAGACCTTCATAATCTCGTCGCCGGTACATCGTGCGTGGAGAGTAAGTGTGACACTGCATCTCTCACAGTACTGTTCGCATTCACAATCTCTTGAATATTCCACTTCTTCCACATTCTTCGATACCAAAGGCACAAGACCCAGTCGATGCGCTATGAACTCATCGGCCAACACCGAAGTATTTGCTTCAACTTCTACTAGATCGATTGCCATGGTGGGAACCTCTGCCATAATAACTCGGCGGATAGAGTTCGCGAAGGCGAGATCAACGCTTGAGAGCTCGAAGTCGACATGATTTGGACCTGCCTAACAAGCGCATAAGTATCACGGTAGTCGCATACTTCTCATAAGCAGCGTACCTCTGTGATCTTGACGGTCGGCCCCATGGCCTCCGTGTCCATCACCATAGGATCGAAATCCATTTTGACGTGCCCTGCGCGCGCAGATTTGAAGGAGCCGTAAGGGATGAGTTACGTGACAGAGTTCTCGAAGGATAAGACAGATGTAGGCGGTCTGCGAGGCTGACGTGTCGAAATTAAGGGCTCAGCCTTTGGATGAGAAGAATTGCGGCGCGGTGGATGGTTTGAGGACGAGTTGTCGAGGCTGAGATGCAGGCACTTTTGAGAATGCGGCAAGGGGCCGCCTCTATCACCTTAGTGCTAGGTCACGTGCGTCACAACTTGACCACTAGGGCAGTATGTTTGAGCTTCGTACCATCAGCCACCATGGCGAGTGGGAGATCTGGTCTTGATGGCAATGTTTGAAGATCAGTGGGTCATAAAATTATATTGTGGCAGAGCACAGCTCCGACGTCCCCTTTTCTTGCCATCCGAGGGGCTAGAACTCTATCAAAGCTCAATACGACTCAAGCCAGCAAGCATCGCAACTTGACACCTCAGTCATCTGTGCAAAGAACACCCTAGAGGTTTGTAATTGTTAACACATCTCAACAAACCAGCCATCCTGTTCGAGCTGAGTCAAAATTCAATCAAATGCCGAGAAGTACCAGTAGGTTCGAAATGCTGAGACTGCCTTAATGCTTCAGCCTCGTTCAACAAGATCCGGATGACCCGCAAGGTACTTCCCATGCCCAACGTTTAACCGCAGACACAAAGTACTCCGCATTCTCCAGTAGCCAAGCCTCTTCCCAAGCCAATAGATCAGAACCTAGGCATGATGGTGCAGATCCATCTCATCTCCTTGGCGGGCAGTGTCAAAGGACACGTGAGCGTAGCACTCCTCACACATGCGTAGATGAGGAAGATTCCAGACAAACGCCGTTTGCCGGGGGCTTAGTTGTGAATTTTGAATCGTTGGCGTTTGTCGTCTGTGTTCCAGACATGTCGTAAGTGGCCGCGTGCCCCAGTGTTGCGGTTGGTTGAGGGGCTGAGGCAAGAAAATTTCCAGCGGGAGCACAGCCTCGCGGAGAGGCGAACCGACGCCAAGCACATCTCTCACGGCTTGTCCGTATCAATTTCATCTTATAAGAAAGATAAAACTAACCGAATCTACCATCCATTTTCTCACACACCTTTACAATACTTTCAGCTTTCACTAGCTAGATTCTAGGAATCATTCGCGCATCAACACAGCAACCAGAAATCCAAAGTTCAAGATGTCGTCGCCAGAAGAGCAATCCCCAACCTCGCTCTCCCCCACTTCTCCCACATCGCCACCTGAGTCCCGACCAATATCGCGAGCTTCACGAAAGAGCAATATGTCCATCGACTTGTCCAACATCCCTCCTCTCACACAACCCACTCCTCCATCCAACACCCTCCTAATAACCAACCTCCAAGACGTCGAGATCTTCAGCGCACCCAACCTCCTAACCATCAAAGACCTCATCAACGCATCGGCACCCATCCACTCCTGGGCACCCTTAAAATCCTTCCGCCGAATCATCGTCTCTTTCTTCGATGAAGACTCTGCGATCCGAATCAGACAGATATTAGATGGTGAAGCCATTATGGGTCAGCGCGTCAAGGTCTACTTCGGCCAACCGACCTCCATCGAGACGAAAGACGAGCACCTACCTCTCCCCGACGCGGGTAAATTATTCTTCATCTCACCACCACCATCTCCTCCTCACGGATGGGAAATGAAGTTGGAGGATGCACCGAATAAGCAGGTTCATGCTGAAGATTTAGCGGAGGCATTGGCGAAGCTACATGCTAGACCTAAGACGGATTTGCCTGCCAGTCCGGTTTCTGAGGGAGAGGGAACTGGGAATGGGAGACAGAGGAGCGGCAGCAGCACGACGATCTATAACCCGAGCGAGCATGGACACAGTCCTAACTTGCCGGCCATCTCGGTAGAGGATTTGACGGGAGACTATGAGATTAGTCCGATTGAGGCAGAGAAGCCTATCCTTGCGCACACATCGAGACCACCTGTGGAACTGATGCAGCAATGATCGGGCGATGAAGACATGTGAAAAGAGACGTGGAGGGAGGGAAGGGGAGGAGAGTATAGGTGGGCATAGCAATGGCGTTTCTGGCGCGGTATGAAAGAGAGTTGAGCTCTGCATTTGCATCGAGCAGTCTGTTTGTCTGAGTACGATCAATAGTGTTGGCGTTCTACGAGAGAGGGCGCAGGCACGTGTTTAATATATCCATTCCGCTGAGCTCTTGCTCTATGTAGTAATACCACCATTTCATTACATAAAAAGTACACCTGTCCTTGCTTATTCTTGCCGCGATCATTGAAGCGTTACATCCTCTAGCTCTAGAAAGAATGTTCATGAATGTTGTCTAGCTAATCCCTAGCCGCCAAAGTCACAACCCAACCAAACTACCCATCAATCTTACAACTCCCCAACTAATTCTAAATCCAACATAACTCAAGCACCCCATCACCGCTCCAGCAACAACCAACGTCCTAAAGTTCCTAGTCTCAACTCCCTTGCCTTGGATCCCAGCTATATACTCTCCCTTCTCTGTCTCGGTAAAGTCAAAAGAGGGGATGTATTTGAAGTCAAAGACTGTTTCTTCGCCCAGTCCATGCTCCGTGTTATGAACGATTATGTCGTAGAAAATTTTGCGGAGTGCCTGCTCCAGCTGTTAGTCTTGTTCCAGCTGAAAAGGGAGGGACATGGGCTGTGTGGATACGAGGAGGAAAATGAGGGAAAGGGGAGAGGTGAAAGGGACTAACAGCAATCTTCTTCCTATCTAAATACGGCACCGAGCGATACGTATAACACAACCCCATAAAAAACAAACACTGCCCAGCCACCAACGCCTTGTAATAAAACGAAGGTCTACTCAAACCAAGTTCATCCGCTAAATCGTCGCCGTTAAGCCATCTAGCAGATGCTACCAAGAAGTCTCTTGATGCGTATGCTGGAGGTTGGTTTTGAAGCGAGAGGATGATGTTGTTTGCTAACACCCTACTCGTCGCACTAGGTCTTATCTCCTCGATCATCAAGCTCTCCATGATGGCCCGAGCTTTCTGAGGCGTTGAGAAGAATTGGGTTGGGGTTCCCATGTAGTGGGCTACGAGTCTCCATAGAGCGATATAATCCTCAATCTCCTGTTCTCGGAGGAAGATTCCTTGGCGGGGGAAGCCGAGCCAGATGAGCGTAGCGGAGAATGTCGAGATGGTGCCGATGCAGTCAAGATCGTTGATTGGGATGCCATAGTTTTCGACGGAGTAGTAAGAGGGTTTTTGGGAGGCGAGAGTTAGGATTCGGCGGCGGACAGAGGCGTGGAGGAGTCGGACACGAATTGAGGAGGCGAAGCCGGAGCCGAGGGGCTGGATGGAGGGGAGGGAGGAGGTTACTTGGAGGATGTGTTGGGTTGTTTCGTAGAGGCGGTGTCTGGCTACGCTGGGACTGAAGCCTCCTGTTCGGGCGAGGACTTCCGTGATTCGTGCTGCTCCCATGCCGCCTAGGAGGGATTGATATGCTAACTGTGAAGCTGTTAGAATGTGATGAAGAGAGAAGGAGACGGGACATACAGCTGTGAGAGCTACCCCTCCATATCTGTAGAAGACATCTTGCCCGCGTGCTATCTGATCCCAGTCCACCCACTCTGGAATAGTATTTACTTCCTTCCACAGTTGTCCCAACTCCTTATCTTCAGAGTGGTGATCCCGTAGTAAAGCATAGAGATCTCTTTTTGGTGGTGCTTTTGAGCCTTTTTTTGCCGGTGTTCTACTTCGACTTCGAGGCAGCTCTTTGCTTGCGGGAGGCGAAATAGCATCAAGACGCTTCAAACAATCGTCAGCTAACTCATCATAAGAGAACTTTAGATGATGAGTTTCTTCTGCTTTGAGATGGTCGGGAGTCCATTGAAATGTGTAGCCCCATGTATGCCGAGTGTTCTCGTCGTGGCGTCTAAATGGATTTGGCCAAGACATGTGAAGAGAGACGTGGGGGATGGAAAATCAAGGTTATGTTAGAGGAGTGAAGGATAGTTGAGAATGGTTAAGGAGTGGAAACAAGACGAAATATCGTTGCTGTATAGATATGAAGTATAATACTGAGCAATAGACAACTTCCCCGCCGTCACATGGCTGCATCATGACTTGTAGATAAACCCTGCATAATTGGTCGAAGCTAAAATGCCGAGCGTGGTGATTGTGCATTGCATTGGGCCAAAAAAGTGAAAAAGGCGAGTCAGAGTTTAAGACTCCCCAAAAGACTCAGTTGATGTTTTAGAAATAAGGCGAAGCTTTGGCTTGGTACGAAGGTACAGCTTGCACGAGCTTTCGATTTGTCTCGGGTGCAAACGTGTGCTGGGACATTGCGAGCTTTCAGGGGATGGTTTCGATAAGGCTGGCGATAAGACGCAGGGTCCTGGTGGTCTTGGAAATTCTTCCGAGAACGCGTAAACTTTTTTGTTTCTCCCTTTTCGTTATCAACACCATTCATCGGCTCTCCAACAATGCCCTGTTTATGCACCGCGAATACACTACGACTTTTTGTTCGAAATGTAGCTCAGGTCGACCTGCCGAACACTGCGAGATTTGTTACATTAAGGCAGCTCCCAAGGAGACACATTCAAGCCCTCGGCCAAGCTCACACGAGCAGAGCATACTCCGTATCAAAACCGCAATATCGAGAACCATTACCAGAACCTCAATTTGCGCAGGTCAGGTCGAATCGATGGCCGCAGGAACACGATAATATGGCCGGTCAGCTGAGTTATATAGACGCAGAAGGCGCCGTTGTCGACTTTTCACCGGAAGCCATAGACGCACTCGCTGCAGAGTCTGCAGCTGAAGGGGTTCATTATGCCTCGACGAATTCTCACAAGTACGACGAGACACCATTGAAGTCCCTGCTGAAAGGCATGTCACATAAAAGGAAACCAACTCCAATGCACCAAGTACCTGGCACAGTTCTCAGGAGAGGCAGGTCAGAGAACAGTGGCTTCAAACTACACTACTCCGCTCCTCCAGATTGGGAGAAGATTGAAGAACATGGCGAAAAGGTCAAGGAGAAAAGAGCTAAAATGGAAGAAGCTGCGAACGACGACTGGGTACCGCCGCCCAGAGAACCGTGGATGATAGCAAAGGATAGGGCAAAGGAGAAGTATCCTGATGGGTACATACCTCTGAAGCGTTTGTCGCCCGACGCGATTGCTGGAATTAGAGCACTCCACGCTCAGATGCCTGAAGAGTACACAACGGCGACCCTAGCTGAGGAATTCAAGGTCTCTCCCGAAGCTATTATGAGAATCTTGAAGTCGAAGTGGACGCCGACTCCCGAGGAACAAACAGACCGTGAGAAGAGGTGGTTTAAGAGAGGCGAAAGGGTCTGGACGAGACTGGCTGACCTGGGAACAAAACCTCCCAAACAATGGAGAGACTTAGGAATTGGCGCTGGTAAACCAGAATGGATGAAGAGAAGGGAGGCTCCGCGACCACCGCCACCAGCACTCATTACGACGGCAAGGCGGAAGGAGGTCAGAGTGAAGTCTGCTAGAGGAGATAGCCTTGCAGATAGAATAATCTGAGCGGCTTTATGCACTGGATAGTTTATGTACGATATTGAGATCCTCGTTGCGGATTCGAACCTATTTGTCGGAAGGCGGGTAGGAATCATGGGAACGATCAGTGCATTGAATGTTCCGTTCTACTTCGAGAAACTGTTTCATGCAGAAGCACCTGCATTGTTGGTAGCGATAAGAAAATCCTGGCTCAGGCCATAAATCACAACCCGAAGGAACGCCCTTCCCACATACAACACCGATATAAACTGGACAATGCATCTGGTATCCAATCACATTGTGAAACCAGCAACCTGCATGGAAAATTGGGGAGCCGTTGCCCGTTTCGGCTGTTGCTGCTGGGGTCTAGTGTTGCCCAGCCGAGCCAGCTTCCCCTGAACGCGCCGGTTTCCCACGGACCTCATCCTTGAACGCGCTGCTGCAGCGGGCACAGACAGATAGAGCAGGGTGTTGATCCTCGAAAACCTCGATTTCGTCTGGTTCTCGAGCTCCTCTTCTTTCCAATCTTCGTCTGTCGTGCTGTTTCCAGAATTGATCGCTTCAAGATCTGCCATTGTAAGTATCGAGCTCTGTTGTTGTTGCTGTTGCATTCTAAGACCAAAACAACAGCATTTGTTCCCATGCTTCTCTTCGACCCCGACCTGCACAACCACGATAAAGCTTCCGACTTTGCTTTTGGGGGAAAACAAATGAGCGAAACTTGAGCACGACATTTTCGACCACACGACTTCTTATCTCAATTGATCATATTCTCATGGCTTGACTATGTCTTCTACACCTTCGAATCCGCGGACTTTCGCTGCGAATACAGGGCTAGGAATCAAGCTTACGCCGTCGAACTCTCCATTTCCACGCACTCCACGATCTCCAAACAAACCCCGTAATTTCTACGAATCGGGCCTGTCACTGAAGAGGATAATTGGAACCACAGTCTCTTCTCCCACCGCATTCGACAGTCTTTCTTCCTCTCGTATATTTGCTTACACCGCTGGCGCGGCAGCTGTTGTTGTCAATGTTGACGACATTTCGAAATACTCTCAGCGATTTTTTAGAGCACGTCCCACTGCAATTTCTTTGAACAGTGTTCCTAATGCGACGTTGGCACCTTCTACACCAACGAATATCGCGAATGATGGCAGGAATAGAGCGGTAGCAGCTCTACGAGATTCGGCACTTCCGTTTTCTCCCTCTACACCACATACGAGCCTAGAATGGGGCGATTCTCCTACGTCCAAGACTTGGACAAGTAGGGAAAGGATAAAAGCAGCAACATGTCTATCAATAAGCCGGGATGGAAAATTCTTGGCTGTCGGTGAGGTAAGAAGTGCTGCAAACGGCTTAGTCTTCAGATACTGACAACAATCTAGACCGGTTACTCCCCACGAGTCCTGATATTCTCTTTGCAAGATACTTCTTCCGACATTCCTTTGAGCATACAAAACGAGCATACGTACGGGGTACGGGCTGTATCGTTCAGTCCCGATCAAAAATACCTAGCAAGCTTGGGGTCTCCCAATGATGGCTTTCTTTATGTCTGGTCGATCAACCAGAGAACAGGTGCCTCGAAATTACATTCTAGCAACAAGTGCACGAGTTTCGTCAAGCAAATGATATGGCTTGGTAACAGTATCGTCACGTACGTGCCTTGACTTTAACTCCAATTCCATTGTTTTATCCCAGCGCCAACATTGAGCACTTTCTAATGCCCAGCAGGATTGGTACACGCCATGTTAAGATCTGGCGGGTAGAGGAACCTAGAAGTGCATCACCAACGAAACAGCGATTTGCCCTGGATGGCACCCCCCTACCTGTAGCTGTAATACCAGCTTTAAAGACTTTGGCTGGACGGAATGTCTTGCTTGGACCCTTGGTGGAAGCCACATTCACAACACTTGCAGCGATATCTGAACACAAGGCAATAGTCTGCTCTGAAAAGGGCGACGTCTGCCTACTAGATGATAGTGAAGGGCAGAAGTTAATGAAGCTTGCAAACACCGGATTCGCCATCACCTGCATAGCTATCGATACGGAAGCCCGAAGAGTACGAATAGGAGGCCGTAACGGCAAAGTCAAGTCAATGGGTCTGGACGATCTTCTTTCACCGAGCACGCCTCCGGAATCGCCTACTCCTATGAACGAGTCTGTCTCTGGGAGTGAACTGGGACATATCTGTGCCATGGGCTACGCGGGAAGAAGTCTCATCACAGTTGACTCTAAGCACTTGATTGAAATCTCGAGCCCAAATTCAGATGTTGCGGACCCAAAAATGTCGAATACGCCTTTCCCAGCACATGGTGATTCTGTGCTTGGTGTGAGATTGTTGTCCTTAGATAACGAGATGAAAGCGGCATTTTTAACCTGGTCTGCAAATGGCACAGTTGTGTTCTGGGACCTTGATGGTTGTGCTAAGGCATTCCTAAAGGTTGAGGTTGAGCAAATTCCTGGAACTGAAGACGATGTCATCAATCAATGTCAAGTCGTACGAGTTTCAAACAGAGCTTCTTTCTTGGTCACCGGGGACAAATATGGAGTTCTCAGAGTCATGAACCCAGTTACACAGAAGTGTATATTCGAGGCTCGGGCTCATATGTCTGATATCCAAGATATTGCACTATATGAGTCCGAAGATGTTACTTTGATTGCTTCATGCAGTCGAGATAGGACAATACAATTGTTCAGGATCCTTTCTGAACAATGGGTCCTCGTCCAAACTTTAGATGAACATTCAGCTAGTGTTTCAAGTTTGTTCTTCGCCGAGAATGGCGAGAAGTTGATATCGTGCTCCACAGATAGGACAATACACGTTAGGCAACTTGTGAAGAAAGACGTAGGAGGGCAAGATGTGATCGGTGCCGTTCCGGTCCGCATCATCACTTTGAAAGCATCTCCTGTCTCGATGGCAGCTTGTTTTGCTGACCAAATGGGTAACTTCGTGGTTTCATTGCTGGATCGTACAGTCGCTACGTATGAGATTTCGAGCGGCCGTCTCATACACTCCTTTCGAGTAACGGACAACGAAGGCCAAGACGCAGTCGTGTTGGATGCACTTGTGATGGGCTGTCCAAACACAATTTCCGGCCGGCCGACGATACTCGCTGGCGTCTCGAGTACAGACAAATCGGTGAGAATTTATGATGGAAGCACAGGCTCATTCCTAGATCGTGAATGGGGCCATACTGCCAGTGTCACAGATGTAGCGCTCTTAGAAGTTCCAGACTCCGAGCTGAAGACTTTGATAAGTACAGGCTCGGATGGCACAATCATGATTTGGGACCTTTCGCCTAGACCGCAGGAGCCTGAGGAGCCAGTCGCACTGACAGTCAACCGTGATCCATCACCACCGAAAGACACACCGTCAACCCGACCTCCTTTGAGAAGAGTCCTCTCCAGAGCTGAGCTAGCAGAATTTCAACGAGCTTCACCAGCATCAACACCCACAGGCAACCGCTCACCACCAAGAATAGTTCGACGTAAAACCTCTCGCTACGGCCTGTCGTCTCACTCACCTACCCTCACCATTCCTCCAGTTCCTCCCCTGAACTCGAAACACATTACGTCCGCCTCTGACGACTCTTCGATCCGCCGCTCTACTCGCCACCGCTCCCGCAGTCCCCCACTAAGCCCCAAAGGAAAAGACTTGCGACGGCCCTCTCTTGCCTCACTTAACACCCGCAAGCGTACGAAATCCGCTGGAACTGGAAATTTCTCCGAGTTCGGCAGCCTCAATATGGCTACAGAGCAAGCATGTCGCACGCTCCGCACGTATCGAAAGAAACTTCTCTCATCTGAGACGGTGAAAGAAGAAGCGCTGAAGGAATTAGATCAAGAGTTAAGACTCACGGCTATGGCATTAGGAGAAAAGAGTCTGAAGAGTAAAGCGATCAGTGAGACAGTTCTTACAGGTCTACTGGATCAGTATTCGGAAAGATTAGTTAGCATGTTTGACGAGAAGTTGCGGTTGGCGAGGACGGATAGTCAGGAGCCTGAGGAACCTGAGGAGCCCGAGGGGCCTGAGAAGGAGAGGCCGAAAACGGCGGGACCGGTAATAGAGTCGTCGCCGTCGAAAAGTAGTCTTGCTTCGACGTCGACTAGCTAGGCGTTTCTTTTCTGTTGCCGGAAAAGATTTTGAGCTGGAATTTCTGCCTTTGCTTCTCTTTTATGCTATAGGGATAGGCGTTAGTTTGGGTTAAGGATATACTTTGATTTATGTGGCGCTCGGACGGGTTATACTGGCGGGAAGGATACCTCTTTTCTTCGTCTACATACTGGCGTTCGGCCTGCGGCTGGCCTTCTTCAGGTGGAGTTGTTTCGACAAGCCCTGGGTGGCAATGGTGTATTTTTCTTGTGTGGTGCAATGCAATGGCTTGGCGACGTGGATGGAGACGACGAACAAGATTCAGAACAAGATGGAAATGCTCAACGAGAAAGAATAATTGAGTAATGCTGCTCGCGAGAGCTGGGTTGGGGCGGGATTTGACTTTACTTCGATGATGTAAGAATAAGAGAATAAGAGAGAATTGATTGAACTGAGACCATGCCATATTTACTGCCGTGCTTGTTGTAATTTTATCTATTTTCCATTTTCCTTGCCATTGTCTGAGACTTGCATTGGCATTCTCCTAGGCGTAGATAACGACATCTAACTTTGATTCACCCAGCCGAAGATTTCATCATTCATGAATATCATTATCTTCGTTACGTAAAGAAACCATTCCTCTCAACGCCACGCTCAAATCCAGCCCGTTTTAGTGCCATTCCATGCCATCCCATTTCATTCCCAGCCCCAACCCCTCACATGTTGTAGAACGAGAAGAATTGTGCTGCTGCTCGAATGCCCGATTAGGCTCCAGCCACTATGCTAGAGCCTGTGATTGCCAAATGATCCATCCATCATCCATCGCCCTCTGAACCCACTCCTAAGCAGGACCCGCTGCCCCCTCGCCTCCCTGATGCTGAGACGCAGCACTCTCCATCCGCGCATTTCTCGATCCCTGATATCTTCTCTTGTGCTTCCGCTCCTTCACTTCCTCGAAGGATTTTGAGAACGGGTATTCGTTCTCGGCATCCTGGTAACCGCAGAGGATTTTGGTGAAATGGTGGCGGGTTCCTGGGATGGACTGAAGGTGGGTTTTAGCTTCTGCGTTATTCTGATATGTGGGATTGTGGGATATAGATAAGTGTTGAACGTGGAGAGTGGTAGTAGAGGGAATATGGAAGAAGGGAGAGGAGGGTAACGAACATCTGATCGCGCTTGGGCGTGCATCATGAGGAGCTCAGGATTATCTAGGATGACGCCTGCGAGGCGACGGCGTTGCTTGCTTTCCCATGCATCAGCGTTTTCGTACCTGTTTCTTGTTAGCTTTGTTTGCGTCTCTATAAATTGTATGAAAAGTACGAGAGGGGCCGAATGAAACGTGAGTGAGAGGAGAAAGAGGTGAGTTCTTGAAGAAGCTTAACATGAGAGTTTGCCTCAGCGATCCTTGGAGGCACCAAACTTCAGACAATCCAAACTCTTAATAGAACAGAGCAGTGTATAGCAACATCCTCAATGGTCCAATTCCCGACATCTCTGGAGAATTGCTTTCCTTCCGCTGGCACGTGACATCCCAGAAACGAATTCCGACTTACGGATTGAATCTTGGATTGAAATTATTATCGCTAGAATCATCATCACTGCTGAGGACTTCCTTGCCTCTTGCCTGGCGATCTTGCATCTTGGGTGTAAATTCTTTCTTCTTCCCTCCAGAAGACTTGGACACCTTCCTCAATCCTTGAGCCTTCTTCTTTTTCGAAGCAGAAGTAACTGGGCCTAAAGATGAGGAGCTCGAGGAAGAAGCTGTAGATAGGGCATGATTGCCAGAATAGATTGCTGTGGAAGTTGAGGGACCAGCAGGGGTAGCGGCAGCTTGCATAACAGTGTCAAGATCATCGTCGTCCCATTGTGCATCGTTTCCATCATCATCGCTCATCTCTAGGGATGAATTGTGGGTAGCGTATGGGTCGGAGTGGTCCATGTTGGCTTCGGAGCGCTGTTGATTGTTCAGTTGAGTGTTGAAGATTATAATGGTGGGAATATGGGACTTGATGAACCATAAAGCGCTAGGACTAATAAAGCATAGTGTGGGGTTAATGCAGCCAATAAGCGATGACATCAAATGCTTCTGTCGACGTCCTTCCTTTGCTATATTTGTCTGGCAACTGGATGTCCTTTCACAATAGAGGTCGCAGAGCTTTGAGTAAAAGCCTATAATCTCTATGAAATAATTGAGCCTGATTGCTATGCTTGGTATGCGATGTACTGTACCTCACTCTTCGATATCTTGCAGTGTATTTGGCAAACCCTAAGCTTCCCGAAGCATTTCCTCAGCCCCTACTCACATATGGCAATATTCAATAGTTCATCTCTATTAAGAGAGGACTCTGAATGATCCTCAAATGTCATATATGGTCCAATATTCTGTCCAAAAATACGTTTGTAGGCCCAGTGGCCAGCCGATAGGGGGGGAGCGAGGTTAGGCTTTTAAAAGAAGTCCACAAGAGTCGGTATGCCTTTTATTATCCGGGAGATAGTCTGCGGCGTGTGCATGTCCATATGCATATATCCTCTTTTATACATCATGATGCAATTATTATTCTATCAACTTTGGAGGTTTAAATGACTTAGCAAGCAATATAAATGTCTTGGGATCCTCCAGCCTGGAATCACTTCTAACCTTTCTTGGCTACTCACTTTGTCTTCCTCTTATCGTGCCTTATCGCTCTAGCGTTATCGACATGACATACTAGATATCTTTAAAGCTGGAGAATAACGACATGCGCGAACTTCGCGTACGCGTCTAGCTTCCCCAACTCCGCCTCAAGTTCTTTTTCGATCTTGTTCTTTTTCCCTAATTGACAACCCCACACTGTCTGCTCTGCACAAAATCTGATTTCAAGAAACAACCAATTTGTACTGCAATCGATTCAATACCTTCTCTTGCTTCGCAAGGTCTGAAGACAGTGAACAGTAAGCTCAATACAAGGAAAAAGCTAGACCTAGCACGCCCTTATCGTCTGGCATCATATAGACCTTAACAATGCCTCCAATAGAGGAGTGGAGTGTGTCTTCCTCTGTCACAAGTATCCCAGCACGTAATCTAACGTTTTGCAGACGGCTATCCGCGCCCTCATCATATCACACCAAAAATACACGAGCTGGTTGGGCTCTTTGAAGAACGTCCGATCGCAACTCTATCTACCTCTACATCTTCTTCGCTGCCACTTGCGATCGGTCAACAAGGACACTACGTGAACAATATAAACTTCGACCAGGAATATCCCAGGATCGCGATGACGCCGAGCATGCTATACACATACGCTTGTGTGAGAGGCAAAAGTGGTCTGCAAGGTGATCCCGTGCACAGCGCACTGTATCCCGTACCAAAGCGCTGGTTGGGAGCTGGGAGGGTTGTTATACCAATGGTGAAGGAGCGTGGGTCAATGGATGAGTGAGTGAGGAATATATTTTGCAGGCTTCTCGTTTGCTGATCGCTGCAGGTTGTTTCGCGGTGCGACTTTCTTTTGGGATCCGATGGTCGCAACGCCTCCAGGCCCGCCATCTACCCCTGCAATTCTACGTGGGACAACGCTGAAGTCGAAGAAATTGAAGCCATTAACCTACCTAGAACATAAAGCAATGTACCCTACTTCGGTAGGCAGAAATCATTACAAAGGCGAGATGGTCTATGCCAATTTCGGTTATGTTCGAGACGCCTACACAAAAGCATGGATCGATCCTGATTCGGCAGGCCTTCTCCGAGACGAATATCTTCAAAAGACCGGAGCTGTAGAGATAGAAGAGAGGGTCCTCCCAGACTTTCAGAGATCCGAAAAGTCAGGACCTAGGGAAATGACTATGGAGGAGCAGGACGCCTTCTATCGAGAATACTTGGAGTACGTCCACGACGATGTTGACGCTGAAGGAGATCCCAGAAACTTTCGGATCAGCCCTGCAACATTTGCCCGATGGGCTGCTGGTGCTCAGAGTGGAGATCATTACGAGGAGGAAACATTCACACCTGTAAAACGTCCCTGCCCTTGTTCAGTTGCCACTTTACTAACTTCAGTGTTCTTGTTAGGATAGTACAATTTGGTCAAAGCGAGCTCTCCTAGTGGCACCCATCAAAGACCGATGGCCCAAGTTCAATTTATGCTTTGATTTTGACACTGGGAGTTTAATGTCTGATTACGAGCTGGAAGAAGATCTCACTCTTCTGACCCAACCTGAGGGTGAGTACAGGCTATGTAAACTTTGAGTTCTACCTAATGATGTATTTCTAGGTGTTGACATGACACGCGTTCCTACTCAATTTAGTAGGTGCTTGCCATTCGTTGCTAGAGACCTTACTCGTCAAGCATTTGGGGGTTCTCGGCATAATTACCAGGACATTATGCCACTTGCGACTGACTCAGTCCCCACAGTGTTCAAGGAGGTAAGATAGCACGTTTCTATATTGGAATGCCTTTCTGATGATGTCTGTAGAACAGGGCAGTAGAGAATCTTGGCGTCCCAGGAGATCCCATTAGTGGCGTTGTAGAATTCCTGGAGAAGGAAGAAATACTTCTTCAGAAGCGAGAGGAGGCCGCGCAATTTGACGATAATACCCTCTTCAAACGCAAGCACGAACGTCAATCGCAGGCACAGCGAATCGACCTAGCGCGAGAGGTCATCTTTCTGAATGCTCGGCGAGACGCAGAGCGTACCGTACCTACCAGGTCCTACTACCATGGCTTGGACGGTGCAGGTTCATCCAACCCCACTCCCTCGGGAGACTTTGCCAGTTCACAGATGGATGAATGGTACTACGAAGGAATAGACCCCTTTCCCTTTCTCTGCACTCCCATGGATGAAGCGGTTTCAACCCCTGCCACGCCGCCTACGCCGCAAAAGAAGCAATACCGAAAGTACTTTGACGAGGAAATCGAGACAGAGAATATCAAGATTGCAAGCATGCGGCTTTTTGATGACCAGATCGAAAATGACCTCCAAGAAATTCTCAAGGATATCCAGCAATTGCGAGTAGAGAAAGATGAGATTTTAAGAGACTTTGGCGTCAAGCAAATTGAGGACATTCCCTTCCTTCACATTCCGAAGCCCCACCACCAGCGTGTGAATTTCGATTGAGGATATACAACTACAAATCCGGAGATCACATGGTACAGTGCAGAATGGATGACGGATGCAAATGGCGTCTGGAGTTCACTGTCAGAATTTGTTGGCCATGTTCGTTATTGTTGTAATTGTTTTAGTATGTTGGTTTTTCTCTTCTCTTTCCTTGTCTACACAATTCTGATCCAGGCCAATGAAGCCGTGGTACCGGAAACAAAAGTAATTTCTATTTCCTGCGAGATAATCTGATCTCACCGAAGGAAAAAGGAAGGAATAGCATGGCGAATGACGCATGCGAGATCTGTACATTAGATTTGGTCATGATCCACGGGGTCGTGACCCAGTTTTCCCAATGCATGCAAGCAAGCAGACTCTTCGCACCGCCAGTGAGAGGAGCGGTGATATGTACAGACATACAGATACAGACTTTCTAACGCCCTTTATCCCATCTACTCGTACATATACATTGAATTCGATCAAATCCGCCAGAGCGCCAACCAAATGCCTCATCAGATTTACGAATTTTTCACCACTCCAACCTTAGCTGCTCGTAATATCCGTCCATTGAGCTTGAATCCTTTCTGCTGCGTATGAAAAACGGTGTTGTCCTCTTTTCCTTGCATAGGAGTCATGAACGTCGCCTCATGCTCGTTCGGATTGAACTTCTCTCCCTCGACACTAGGGTCGAATCGTTCCAGTCCATGTTTCTTGAGTGTAGCCATCAGAATATTCTCGGTCATTTTAAGGCCTTCATACAACGCAACAAGATCGTTCAAGTGCTCGGTCTTCTCTTCGGCATTTAGCTTTTCTTCTGGGACCATAGCGAGAGCACGATCGAGATTATCGACGCTGTCTACAAGGTCTTTCGCGAATTTTTGAATAGCGAAGGCCTTGGCGGCTTCCATGTCCCGTTTTGTGCGTTCTTGGAGATTGCGGAAATCAGCAACTTGGCGGAGATATTTATCCTATCAAGTCATATCAGTATGGATAGAATGTTGGAACTGGGATTGGATGGGATTTATGGCGCCATACCTTTAAATCTACAATCTCCTTATTCTTCGACTCCAGCTCCTTTTTCACCGGATCTTCCGCTTCTCCATTCTTGGTCTCTGTTTTTTTCTCCGCAGCATCACTTTCCTTCTTTGCCTCTGTTGATTCGGAAGAGTACCATCTCGATGATGCTACTCTCTGTGATGTAGGAAAAGCTAGGCTCGAAGGTCGGAATTGCGGTCTTGCTAATGACGCTCGAGGCGAGGATCGTATGCTGGAGCTAAGAGCTCTTGATTGTCGGAGTAGTGTTCTGGGAATCATGGTTTGGTTGAGGGTGTCGCGTGCTGCTGATGACGTGAAGGCAAAGGAAACTTTCGAAGGGAAATTTTTAGATTTGGTTAGCGCTAGATTTGTCAGGCTGGGGACGGGAAATCTTTAATCCGATATCACCTCACTACCTAGGTAACTCAACATCAACATCACTCCACTTCTTGCCTCAATCTGAGTGATTCTTGAAAATATCGAACAGAACAGCAATTATTGGATTAAGAGATCTGAGGACTCATCTGACATCTCACTATGCTATTGTGGCAAATATTTAATGACTGCCGCTACAACTAACCCACATAATCTTTCCGACACGATTCAGCTCGACACCAAGAGACTCGAGAACGTCGGAGATTCTAGTAGTAATTCAAAGTAAGGTGATAAAGTATGCATAGTTCGAATGTTTATCTCGTGTTGTGAAAGCACTCTTCACACGCAATGGAATTACTAGGGATATGCCACCGTTGCACCCTATGACCTTTCTAGTATTCTAGATAGCTTGCAGCTTCAGATAGATTCTATCGCAGTATAAGGAGCTCAAAGAAGCAGCCTTGATCTGAAGGGCGGAGCTATGTCTTCTAATGAAGTATCAAACGCCAAGTCCAACATTTTAGTTGCTCCTTCCGTCTTTGTCAATTTGCAATTCTGATGCGTCAACTGCCTGCTAGTGATCAAGGGCCCGAACAGCACTAAAAGGTGTAAATGATATTATCTATTCTTAGAAGAAGCGCATACTGCCGATTCCAATAAATTATCTATAGGGTAATGCTTCATTGCTCAGTAGCGATGTTGGATGTAATAGCTAGCACAATCCATATAAGCTTTATGCAACGGTAAGAGAAGCTACAAAGACTTAGTTCCTGCCCACTCAAAGAAGTACGCTCTCACAACACCTGAACATGTTCGTCGTTTTTCTTTTCAAGTTGCTAATAGACGTTTTATTTCGCTTTTACTCCGGGCCAGGCTAGCTTCTTCTTTCTCCTCGTGATCCGGAATTTCCTAGCTTCATCTGAATTCAACCTGCAAATCACGTTTTCCTTCAGCCAATCGCCGTTCAAGGAACCTCGCCAATCCCAATCAGCTGTAGGGCTTGGATTATAGATAAATAGATAGATCTTTACTGTAAGACAAGAAAAATCATTGAGATCTTCCTGCACAACTACGACACAATTGCTTTGCTGTTGTCTGTACCCTTGCGGTACATCAGAACCAAATACAACGCGTACGGTTTCCTTCTCAAGCTGTCTGTTCATCAGGATGACGTCTCCAAACAGTAAGCCACCCGTTCGAGATTGGAAACTTTTTCCTCCGCAAGTTAGCTGCCTGCTCAATACAGAACCCTGACAAACAATAGACATTACCTCTGTTCCCAGAGATGAAGTCAAAATCAATCTGCCTGCTAGCCGAGCACGAACTCCCTCCCCACCAGCATCCGCCAAAGCTTCTTCGCCTTCAGCTCGTCCTACTGAGCAAGTTCGTTCCCCCTTGCGTTTACCTCCTCTAACCAGACTGACAAGAAGGGAGTTTCCAGGTCTCTTCCCGCCCGCCAAGGGTGCTAAATCCAGGTCCCTAACCGAAGCCGAAATCCAGGTGGATGTCATGCACCCGTCGGAGATCGCAGCAATCGGCGAGCGTCTGAAGACCGACGAGCCTCCAATGTCGCTCGATCAAGTCCGCCAACGCCGAGCCAGCATCAAGGAGGAACGTAAGCGAAGCATCGACTTCATTCGAAGCCGAACCAGCAGCCGTGCCGCTGCAACTGGTCGACCTACAATGGACATATTGCAAGAGGGTGCTCAAGCTCGTACGAGCTCGGCTACTTCTGCTGTTTCAGGATCTTCCGTTGGATCTGGTGGGTTTGGCGAGGGTCGCACCTTGGAGAAGTTGGAGGAGAGCAACAAGGACTAGCTAGTTGTGTAGCTATGCGTACTGGATACTTCGCGGTCAGGATGGATGGATCTAGATAAAGTGATTCAAGTTCCATATCTCTGATGCGATTATGCAGGGTCATGGCAGCTTTTGGCTTTTTCTGTACGGTAGTGGTAGTAATTGGCGCGTATGGGGAGTCTGCTTATTAGGCTTAGACACTTCCTTGCTTTGCTCTTTCAGAATTCATGACGCGCTGATTTCACCCGAATACCCTACTTCAGCCATTGCAAAGATAACTTCCTCCTTTGGTGCAATATTCCTGGCTTTGAGGGTCTGCTGTAGTACAGCCACCCTTTCTTACATATCAGTACTCCGCCTTTATCGTTTCAGGAAGGAACACTGTTGTGACCCAAACCGTTTGCCTCAGCTGATGGTTTTAAGAAGGAACTCGGAGGACATAGTTTGGAGGACAAACAATAGATCTATGAAATTTTGATACGTGTTGTCTTTCTCTTTTATTTGGTTCGAGCTTTTATCTACTACGAAGATATCACTGTATATAGCCTAATGTAGGCCGGTGGACGCCTTCGTCAGCTGATAGTTGTATGATCAAGGTTCACTGATTTTGCAAATTGCCAGAACTAGTACATATATTTGTAAAGAGTCTACCGAGAGCTGTATTTATTAAAATGGAGTTGTCAATAAATATATACTTGGTTCAACGACAGCTGAGCAGCTTGTCTGTCACTCACTACTGCAGAAAGAAGTCGAAGCGATAGCTTTCGATTCTTTCATTTATAGATTGCATAAACTGCCAATTAATCTTTTTGTTGATTAGAGGGAATATCCTTCACTCCAAGAGAGAATCGGGTGGTTTCACTTGTGATAACCTTGAGAAATACTCAATCGTCACTCTAAGGGACGATATACTCTAGCTCATCAGCCCAATCCTTCTCCTCTCTATACCTCTCTCTAGCATTCAAAGCCCTATGCTATTGTCTTTCTCCAACGCCAGCTCCCTCATATCCAGCATTGAGATTCCCAATTCATCGACTCTTCACTTCTCTACAGTCTGTATTCCTTCAGCGTCTAGAAAAATGAAATAACATCCTAAACACCGGAACTCTAGAGTCAGTATCTCTCTTTCGTTATTTATATGGGTCAAAGACGAGGTCTCAGGAGTGTCTAAGTATGCAAGGTGACCTAACAGGTGCAGTAAATCCTGAAATTGGCATGTAGCATGCTTACTCCGTTTTGCTCTCCCCATGCTGAAGGAAATTTTGTGATTTGCTATTTCTGGAAAAAAAAAAAAAAAAAAGCTGATAAGGAGCGTTTCAATCTCTTCTTCTTTCGTTCCTAAATGATGTTTGCGGGTCCTAAATTAACGGACTTACTAGGTAGTCCGAAAAGAAATGTAAATGCTCTAATCACGTGCCATTCTCCACGGCCCAAGGTTAACGTGCGACTGCATTGTCTGTTCACATAATTGCAATATCCGTTCTTCATTTCGATAATTATAGGTGGAAGTGGAGCGAGATCTGCGAGCAATCCGTTTTGACATCAAATCAGCTACTACGTTTGCAGCTCCACTACCAATAAATTGATGCATGTTTTGTTACTTAATTTCCGTACACAAGCCGTGGGAAATTAAGGCGTCAGCGAGGGGTGTTTCATTGATACCACAATCACTCCGTGGAAAGCTGTCATCTATCTTACATGCCTGTTCATCCATAAATGCCCCTAGTAAAACCTGTTGTCATCGATGCGCACATGACCTACACCAACGCAGTTGCCCAGTGGAAAGAGGTAGACCACCATGAAAAGGAAGTGGTAAGATGCTCTTACCCTCTATCCTGGGTTGTGAAAGAAACAGAAGTGC
This sequence comes from Phialocephala sp. D728, assembly GCA_003988865.1. NCBI lineage: Eukaryota > Fungi > Ascomycota > Leotiomycetes > Helotiales > Mollisiaceae > Phialocephala > Phialocephala sp. D728. The sequence continues at coordinate 37,607 of QYAJ01000176.1, read as the reverse complement.
AGGAGGTGCAATGATCCTCTTCATCAACTGAATGATAAGGTCTTGTCGAGATGACAAGAACAGAGTTCGCTTACTGCAAGGTAGGGCTTGATAGCGGAAGCTTTCTCATCAAATGAATGACAAGTTCAGGGTAGCTATGCTCGTAGTTCTCCAGCAAAGCATTAATCAAAGGCCATTCCTCAGTGAAATTGAGAACGGCCGGTTCCTGATCGACTTCATAGCTGATATCAAACTCCATCTTGAATTGATGACGGAATTCAGGGTACAGAACCTCACGAGGAACAGCTGGGAAGGAGTGCCGGTAGTAGCTATCGTGCAAAATGAAGTGACGAATGAGACGGTAGAGGAAAATGAGAAGAGCGTGATCTATCTTCGCGAACATGAAGCAGGCGTTTAGAAGGCGGTTGAAGTGGCGTTTCATCGGATCGGTCTCTGGGATACGGAAAGTCTATAAATTGGCTGTGAGTTTTTAGGTGGAAACATAATTATGCACAAAACTTACGGAAATGACTTCAGCACAAGAGAATTGGCCGGCGGCAGATACTTCAGAGCGGAAGATGTGATAGTCGCCAGTGACCTTCACGGAACGCTCGTCGAGATCAGCTGGATAAGCATCTGCTCTGTGACTGGACTTCTTGGCCCATGCTTTGCAGATCTCCGGAAAATGGCCGGAGAAACAATACATGGAGAATGTCTTCTGTCGGAACAGCTCTCTGCTCGGTGGGTCCTCCCATTTTTGTAGGGTCAAGATCGCGTGCTTATCGTATACGTAGTGATTTGGTGGATCGAAGACCATGATTGTTTGAGAAGCTGGGTAGTTCACGCAGTGACGCCTGTGATCAAAAGCCTCCGCCAGAACACAAGCTGTAGAACAATATCTTACATTTGTCAGGGGACCACAGAAAGCACAGAAGTATACAGGTGCCTCCGGCATGGGACGACGCGTGACTCTGCAGCAGACACAAGTGAAGGAAGATGGGACGAAGTCGCCCTTGGCAAGATGACCCTGGTGCTGGATAGGCAGACCCTGTTGTGAAATAGGATCACCATTGGTTCGGTGCTCCTGGTTTGTTGAAGCTGATATGTTGTCTGTCCCGGTAGATGGAATTGTGGATGAACATGGCATCGAGTTAGATCTGAGAGCGCGGGCTTGATAGCTCGAGCTTTGCTGAATGCTTAGCTGGGAAGTATCGATTTGATCCTGAGAGATAGAATCGTTGGTGAGGTCAAGGATAGGATCCACGAGCCGTGGAGAGGGAATATAGTATTGTGATAGGGTATTCGTTGAGTATAGATGTGGGATCTCCGAATTATCTGTGATTTGGCATTCAGCTCCAATCTCGCTTGAGTCTACCTCGCGCCAGGACAATGAATATTGGTCGGATCTTAATCTGGCGCCTCCGTCAGACGACGTGCTTTGTGGATGATAGAATCGGGGTTCCCGTGTGCTGCCATCTGGTAGCGACAGACCATAACCTACTGGGACGTCGCCGAATTGCATCGAAAGCACTCGAGAATCGCTAATTCGAGTTATTTGAGCAGGGGTTGCGCCTTCGGTTGGAGTAGTATCCTCTGTCTTGGACCGGGTGTTCGCGACCTGCAAAGATGCATACCGCTGGTGAGGATAGAACCTCGTGGGAATAGTCAAATCAGCCCAAGATAGACTATTGTCGGTCACAATTTCCTCTTTTGCAGTTTCTTGGCTAACAGAAAGACTATCGTAGTCCGGGCCATCTATTATATTCTGGGTATTCGGCGCCAATAAAGAAGAGTGAATATTGTCAGCAAGAGCGAGCGCCTCAGCGTCAACATCATTTGGGCTTCCAAGACTATCTTCTCGCACAGCTGTAGCTGGATTATGTAAATCTGGGATAGTATGAATGGCGCTTTCAATGCCAGCATCTCCGTTATGAGTGGGGGCCAATGAGGCTTTCGTGTCAATGAACGGAGGAGGAACTTTTGAGGACATCGATTGATGAACGTCTCGTCTGCCTTTTGGGGCAGTAGTGGCTGTCATTGGTTCTGGCTCTGTCACTGGGATCGACATCTGTCCATTGACCTTAGAGGTCCGAGCCTTGGTGTTGCTAGGAAGGCTACTATTTGATAACTTGGCAATACCAGAAGTCGCTCTGGTTGACTTTCTGGCTGCTACCTCAGCACTCACGCTAGGAGCTACCTGAGCTACGCAACTTGGAGCCTTTATAGGACCTTCGGTTTTTTGTATAGCTCTAGGCTTCTTTACTTCTAGCCATTCGTCATTTTTCTTGCCGCCTTCAACGTCGGAAGGTGATATCCTGATGGTTGCAGAGTTAACAGAGGCTGCTGCTGGTCCCAGGTCGACAGTGTCCTCCATCGCAGGTTCATCCGGGGCTCTTGCATGCATAGCGCTCTCCGTTGGATTCATCGCGGAGTTGTCGGGGCCTACCGCTGGCATTTGATCGTCCATCGGCGGATTGCTCTCGAAGAATGAGGCTGGAACAGCCTGCGATGCCGATTTTGCGACCGCAGCATCGGCTTTGAGGCCAATCTGGTCCACTGCAAGCACAGCTGCTTGGTTAGTCGGAGTTGATTCTCTCTTAGATTTCCCTGTATTCTTCTTCTTCTTCTTCTTCTTCGGCTTCGCAGGCTCGGGGCCAGCTTCCGTCTGGCAGCCATCCTCGTTTGGCTTGTCTAGTCGCTTTGTACGAGAGTTTTGCGCACTACCACCAGCTCTAGTCTCAGCCGCCGCTACCTCCTCGGTGAATTTTCCTTTAGATGTATTTGAAATGGGAGCATTGATAATAAGACAAGGTGTTCCGTCAGGGGGATATAGGTCAATATTGTACGCCTCCAGAGACCACCTAGCTATCTTACCCTGCTTCAATGTCTTCTCAATCTTCTCAATCCGAGCCATGTTAGTGTAATGATCTAACGGGTAGGAGACTTCCATAGACTTATATTTTGCCTGTTGCGCAATTAGAGTCTCGATTTCTCTCGACATGAGGAGATCCACGAGAAAGGTAGCAAGGACAGTGTCTTCAAGAGGATGCTGGGTCATCACCTTGGCTCTGTCGCTTGTGCCATAGGTGATCTTATAAGTTGACTCCGGATCCAAGACGCTTGCAGGCTTGCAGGTCAATCTTTCTGCCTCATCCAGGTCTATGATATCTGAAGATTTCGAAGATTTGTCGACCACACCGCATTGTTCATCGATCGCTCGGCCATTAAAGAAAGCTGCAGCGAGTTGTTTGAATTCCGGAGACGCTTCTTCCGTGACGGTAAGATCTTTGGGATCAAAGATACCTCAAGCAATCAGTATGGGCGGGGCCATTTTATGTATGAGGCAAAACTTACATGACAATTGCAACCATGCCGCTTCTTTGTACGACTTTAAGCCTTTGATGTAATCTTCGAGTGTCATTTGTTCCATGTTCGCCTTGAGTTGAACTGGTGTCATGTGATGGCTAGTAATGAGTTCAGGAAGAACTCGATGGGCAAATGCGAAGGCCTTAGTGTCGAAGCCCTGCATTTGTAAGGAAGGCTTCAAATATCGGGGTTCATACTGACTTACTATAGGTAATGTCAAGTACTGGTCACCGGAAACTTTGGCCCTTTTTAGGTGGCGTTTCAACTTCCGGATGTTGAAAGTAGATTGGAGCCCAATGCTATTATTGTCTGGTGCTTTGCTGAAGGGCAAACCCAGGTACATCCATTGGAGAAGGTGAAAAGTAGATCCTACAGTATTTTCCCAAAAACCGAGCTTCGTTTGTTTTGTGACCGAGGCTGTCAATGGAAGTCAGTAGGCTGTAACTTAGAGATCGATGGTATACTGATGCTTACATTCGGTGTTCGATGGCTCGAGGAGTTGGGGTTCGTCAGACCTATCGGAAATTATTAGTACGTTAAACCCATTTTGATCACATTGGATACAAGGTGATCGAAGATGTGAATGCCACTTTTGCCTTCTTGGCCATTCAACACATTTCCACGGGTTTGAAATCAACACACCTGTCAGATCCCATCTCCAACTCCAACTCTTGCTCGCCCCGGAGGCTTGTCTTGCAGATGATCTTCGTTTCGGAAGCCTCTGATGTCTTAATTGCCTCTAGAAGTTTATCGTCTTTGAAGACAGAGTTCCTGTCCTGCTTGCACGAAGGATTGAGAAGCTCTCCTTCTACTTGGCCCTTCCAAGTGCCTTTACGCTTTTTAGAAGGTCCTTCGTGAGGAGGAGCTGGTATGGCGTTGTCGATGACCTTCTCTTCCGAGGGGGAATTTTGTAGCTCGGTGCCTCCCTGAGAGTATATGTCAGAGCTGTGATACGAGTATGGGCCATGCCAAGTTTGACCCTGCGAAGGCTGTCCGGCTTGGACGAGTCACGTCACACTGCCTTCGTTGCACGGTCGTCGATTTCACCGATTCTAGCGCAGTGTTCTTCTCTGCACCAGCAACGTAAAAGAAAAACTACTTACCATCTTGATCTTCTGGGTTGATGATCGCGCTGTCGAGTGGATGGATTGGGAAGATGGTTGGATGAGGTAAGAAAGAATTTGGCGAGTGGAAAACATAAACATCGCGATATATCGAAGACCTGGCGCCTTCGAAGCGAGGCCGAACCGCAACTCCTCCTCTAGTAGACAAAACTGTAACCGCTAGAAAATGACGCAGAACGAACCATGAAAAGTATTAGCGTATCTTCATATTCTGCTCAACGGTCTCGACAAGTGTCAATTGCAAAGTTATTCGGAGTGGTTGCATTGCTAAATCACAGGAGAGATGACTTTGTCGATACCCTTCCAAGCAGGCTCTGTGAACCAGCACAATGAACAACCAAAGCACGTAGTTAAGAGAACAAGGCATTAAATCTCACAAACAGCCATTGTAATGGTCATGGTCGAACAATAAATATCGGTGGATTCAAGGGATTTGATCCGGTCTTGTTGATGTCTGAGCTTGTAAAAACAGGACATCACCACAAAGAATGCAAGGAACCCTATGAGCAACGAGATTTCCACTAGGATATTGAATAACATGGCATTGGACCTAGCTGAGAATCTAATCTTTCTAGTTGTCATTAATGATATGCATTTATATTAGCCGTTCTCATTGGTCAGTGGCACGGGACTGCTTATCAGGATTTGCTGGCGTATAGGAATGGATACTCTTGTGGCTTTGGTTCAAGGGCTAAGGAAAGTAGGTACAGGTATATCAAAGGAGTTAAGCAATGCTCGTGAAGTTGGGGACAATCTGCGCCAAACTAAGCATCTTCGACTTTTCGAGAAAGAATGGTTGACATCGAAACAGCCCAAAAGGCTAGATTGGAGGCAAGTACAGCATTTACCTGACCTCTTTAAGATGTATAGATGACTCCATGATGCTCCATACTCGGATGGGGAAGGCAGGAGCTGGACTTCTTCAAAGCTATCAATTCCAAGAATGAAATCTATGTAGCATGCTTTCTTGAAACGGGTTTAGAAGCTATGGCAATGATTAGTAGCGGAACTGAACATGGCTCTCAACCGAAGAAAACTATCATTAATGAAGAGCTTTTCAGACGAGGTCGTTGTTGCAGCTGGGCATCTGATGTCGAGCTGAACTCGCTTGGAAAACCGGAAGGAATGTACATGTATCTCTCATGTGACTGATAGTCTAGCCGTTTGTGGCCTAGTCAATTACAAAGAACCCCTTGTAATTGTGACCAAGCGCGTTAAACAGATTGCATTTATTTCGAGGTGCCGACAAAGCCATTTATCAATCTCGGATTCCTCTTTCACAAAGCACAATTGCACCCCAAGGGCCCCGCTCCGCTGTGGACTCACAGCCCTCACACCTGGCGACGTCAGGACTCTGATTACAAGTTTGCGCGCAAGGGCTGAGGAACACCTTCCATCATGGCTGATCAGCAACCCAGCATCACCTCCATCTTGGCTGCTCTAGGTATGGAATTGAAGACGTTTGCGAGTGGACTTGTTACTGATCATCTTGGTAGCGGCACAACGACCCAACCCAACTCCGAATCAAGGTCAGGCAGCAGGATACCAACCCCCTCCACAACAGCAGTCGAACCAGTATGCCCCTTCTGGTGGATATTCATTGCCACAGCCCACAAACTCTGGCAGTTTAGATCTCAGCAGCATCAAGCCTGTCAATTCCGGGACTGTCAGCATCGCCGACGCCATCGCAAAAGCAAAAGCTATCGCTGCTGAGAAAGGAGTATCCTACGATCGACCTCCACCTCCTTACGGTGCACAAGATCCTCGTCTTACTGGTGGGCGGCCATACAGAACCTCGAGGTCAAGATCTCGATCACCTCAATCACGCCGTGATGCGTTCCGTGACAATTTCAATCCTTACAGAGACGAGCGACGAGGCGACCGAGCACCTGTTGCGCGAGATTACCGCGAGCGGTCATTTTCGCCTGGTCCTAGGGGCCGCGGGCCTCCTGGCACATTTTCACCTCCCCATGGAGGCGGCTACGCTCCTCGTACACGATCTCCACCACGAGTTGCAGACGACAGCGTCGAATCTATCTCAATCGAATCAGCACTTGTTGGCCTAATCATTGGAAGGTCAGGCGAGAATCTCAGACGTGTTGAGGCCGAGACCAGTTGCAGGGTCCAATTTATCACTGGCCAAGATGACAATAGCCCATACAGAGAATGCAAGATTACGGGTAGCAGGGCTAATCGTGCCAAGGCAAAGGCCGAGATTAAACGTATTATCGAAGACAGCGGAATGGCTGCTAATGCACGCGCTGCTGCTGAACGAGCACGAGAAAACCCCCCTGGTCGAGGTTCTTCACATCAGCCGGCTTTGAGAGATGGCGAGGATAGCATGCAGATTATGGTGCCAGATAGGACAGTCGGTCTGATTATCGGGCGTGGTGGTGAAACAATTCGAGATCTACAAGACCGAAGCGGCTGTCATGTCAACATCGTTGGGGAGCAGAAAAGTGTGAATGGTCTCCGACCTGTCAATCTCATCGGCTCTAGGGAAGCAGCATCACGAGCTAAGGAGATGATCATGGAGATCGTGGAGAGTGATAGCAAGGGTGGTGTGGATAAGAATCGTGCTCCACCTCAAAAGGACACATCTAGAGACGCTGCTTACGGAGGTAATCATGGTGGAGGCGACAATATCAATGACTCCATTTTCGTGCCATCCGAGGCGGTCGGAATGATCATTGGCAAGGGTGGAGAAACGATCAAGGATATCCAAAGTAGCACTGGTTGTAAGATCAACGTTTCTCCAAAGCAGGCCGGTGAAGTGGATCGTGAAATTGGGCTCGTAGGCTCTCGGGATGCAATTGCTGCGGCAAAGCGTGCAATCGAAGATAAAGTTGAAGCAGTGGTCAGTCGTTCACGGACATCGCATGATGCTAGTACTAAATCTTTCCAGGCAGCAAAAAACGGGGGTGGTAGAGCCGGACGAACTCAGAACGACTATCCAGACAGGTCTTATTCTCAACCTTCTTACTCTCAACCACAACAGACTCAAGCACCGGCCCAGGCTGTCCCCGCGGCTGGGGCCGACGACCCTTACGCAGCATGTAAGTTCTCCTTTTTTGAAAAACCCGAGTTCTGCGACTAACGTTGAAGTAGATGGCGGATATCAAAACTACGTGGCCCTATGGTATCAAGCACTTGCCCAACAACAAGGAGGTCCGTCTCAAGGAGATCCCTCGAAACCACCTGGAACCTCGTAACTGATGACGACTGCTCGGATCCTGGATACTCGACATCTTTCTTGACTGCATGACTTGCATGACTTGCATAAATCCTCGCCTGAGTTTGCATTGAGACCATGATTTCGCTATGGATCGAGTTGACATGTCTGCATGCACATGATGACGACTCTGATATCTCGCCATCATTTCTTTTTCACACCTTGCTTCGCCAGCAGGCTTGGATCATATTGATCATACGACTTGCCTGATCGATCTGACATGCCCGAAGCCATCAATGACTAAGGACTTGTTGACACTCGATCTCGTGTATTGCATTGATCTGACCTTGGTTGACATGAACTCGCTCTCAGTATCATCGACTTGACATTACATGACTTCCCATTGACTTGGAGAAGCACACCCACCACACATGGGTTCTACCAACACAGACGCAATCAATAGGTGTTATCGTCTCGCATGATTTTGACAAAACGACTTCAGATGTTGCCGGCGTTGCTCTTCCGTTTTATTGACCCACTGAGCGGTCTTGCCTAGGCTCAACCTTCTGCGCCAAAAGGATGATCCCGATGCATGCCTCGCGTTACTTCCGTTGATTGATCTTGCACTTACCGTAGCTGCTTACTAGCTAGCATTTGCTTCGAGATTTATTAGGCCCCGGCAACGTGTACGATAGTGACTTGGTAGTCAATGAAAAAGCATTATGAATTTGGAGTTTGAACATCACTATTCTCTCGTGACCTTTGAAAATTCGATTTGATTATAAACGTTGTGAATGACCAGTTTGTGTCTTTTGAACGGGGTATTACCAGCTTATAAGGCCTCGTGGTGAACGGCATTCATCGGCTACCTTCAAGGTAACTATACCAGGTACTTCCAAAGGCAGGAACAGATGCACTAGTTCGATCACGTGAAGCTCAGCCTTGCGAAATTTCGAGTGAGAGCTTCACGCGTACTTAGTTGCGGAAAACTTCCAAACAATGATTTTTGATGATTCGACGTGTCACTGATCTTTAAACTCCTGACAACGTCCTCTACCTCGCTTCATTCATCTGTGACTCTATTCAGGAATCCTTTGATATCCACAATCGTTCACCATGGTTCAGATCAGCGAAGTCAAGGGAAATACCCGCGACAGTCGAACAGCAGCGCACACTCATATTAAGGGTCTGGGTTTACGGCAAGATGGTACGGCAGAGCGCCAAGCTGGTGGCTTCGTTGGCCAAGTTGCGGCTCGCGAGGTAGGTCCTTCTTTCCTCCACAAATTTGTTCTTCCTGACTTGTTGCGTAGGCTTGTGGAGTAGTTGTCGACTTGATCCGGGCTCAGAAGATGGCTGGCAGAGCTATATTATTGGCAGGCGGACCTGGTACTGGAAAGACAGCCCTTGCGCTCGCAATCAGTCAAGAATTGGGCACAAAAGTTCCCTTCTGTCCCATCACAGGCAGCGAGATATACTCTTCTGAAGTCAAAAAGACCGAAGCGCTGATGGAAAACTTCCGAAGAGCTATTGGCCTCAAAGTTCGTGAAACAAAGGAAGTCTACGAGGGCGAAGTCACGGAACTTACACCGGAAGAAGCAGAGAACCCCTTGGGGAGCTATGGAAAGACAATCAGCACGCTCCTCATCGGATTAAAGAGCGCGAAAGGTCAGAAGAAGCTACGATTGGATCCAAGTATCTACGAGGCCATACAAAAGGAGAGAGTCACGGTCGGGGATGTCATATACATCGAAGCAAACACCGGAGCATGCAAGCGTGTAGGCAGATCCGATGCTTATGCAACAGAATTTGATTTGGAGGCGGAAGAGTACGTACCAATACCCAAGGGCGAAGTACACAAGAAGAAAGAAATCGTTCAGGACGTCACATTACACGACTTAGACATTGCCAACGCACGGCCACAGGGAGGGCAGGATATCATGAGCATGATGGGACAGTTAATGAAGCCAAAAATGACTGAAATCACAGAGAAGCTCCGAGGAGAGATCAACAAAGTCGTCAGCAAATACATTGGTCAAGGTGTTGCAGAACTAGTACCAGGTGTGCTGTTTATTGATGAGGTAGGTAATGGTAGTTTGCATGTACTAGTCCAGACTAACGGTGGAATAGTGCCATATGCTTGATATTGAGTGTTTCACCTACCTAAACAAAGCGCTCGAATCTAGCATCTCACCAATTGTCATTCTTGCCTCAAACAGAGGCATGTGCACAATTCGTGGGACCGAAGATCTCGTCTCTGCTCACGGAATCCCACCCGACCTTCTAGCACGTCTCTTGATTGTGCCTACAAATGCGTATGAGCCTGATGAGATCAAGCGAATCGTGCGTATCCGAGTGACCGTGGAAGGCCTTGCGATCACCGAAGCTGCTCTAGACAAGATTGCAGAACATGGATCACGAATCAGTTTGAGATATGCACTGCAACTCCTCATGCCTTCCAGCATTCTTGCGCGAGCAAGCGGTCGCAATCAGATTGATGTCATGGATGTGGGGGAGTGCGAGGATCTATTCATCGACGCTCGGCGCAGTGCAGCAATCGTGAACAGTGAGACGGGCAATGGATTCATCTCCTAGGCGAACGCATCGCAGGCATCGGCTTTTTATGGTACAGATCCTAGTTCTTGGGAGCTTGGTTCGGTTATGGCGTTGAGGAATGTCTCGGAGCGTTTGTCTCGGGCAGGATGGTAAGGGTGACAGGGGCACATTCGAAAACAGCGATCCGCCAGGGGAGCTCAATCCTAAAAATGTACGACTATCAAAAGTTGGAGTAAAATAATCAATCAGCATATTGACTTGTTTGCATTCCTCAAGAGTGTGCTTTCATGTCTGGGCTCCTTTGGTTACTAAGCAAGGCGGAGTTCTGATTCTTCCTGCGAACGGACGAGCTGGACAAAGGAAACTGTCTGCGAATCTGCGCTCAAGGCGGCTCTCCCGAGACAACAAAGGCACTACGCCTGCAATAATGGGTCAACTGTGTCCTGGGGATAGAGAGATTCACAGGCAAGATCATTGTTTTTCTACTCATCAATGGACATTGCATACAAAGAATTTCTTTGCCAGTAAGAAGGCCATTCATACCTTCTTTTCTATTCATTCTTCTATTTCCAATCCCCTACTCCGTACTCTGGAGATATTTGATAGCAGGTACTCCAGGTCCATCGGTAATTCATGATGTCAGTGTCGACTGAGCTGAGCCATTCCAACTTACGCACTCCACGTTCGCCTGTGAGCATTTCTACAGATTCAAGTCGTCGAGGTTCCCTGAAGCAGGTCTTTCCAGAGAAGCAGTCCGAACGGCCGACTCCGAATCCTCCAAAACACCGTTTGACACGCAAAAGGGCAGCATCTCTGGACACTGACGTTGCGAATGAGCCACGTATTGGAGACTTGGCTCTCAACAGTGCACACCTGGCCGAGCAGCTAACATCAGACCCGACGAAAGAGCAGGTCTGCCTTTGTCAACCAGATCCTAAGATCCCAAGACCTCGAAACGGTGTGTAATACACACTCCCTTTGAAGCCCCAAATCTCTGACTTTGATGACCTGCAATACTTGCGTCATTCTACTCCTTTATGATACCCTCAAAAGACTCTTTGACGTAGACTCGAAAGCTGACCTCCCTTTATAGCTTTTATTCTCTACCGCCAACATTACCAGGCGCAGGTCGTCGCTCAACACCCGGGACTTGCCAATCCTGAGATCTCAAAAATCATTGGTGAGCAGTGGAGAGAACAAGCACCTGAAACCAAGAACGATTGGAAAAGACTAGCTGAAGTGAGCGCTGATTTTCAAATCCAAGAAATCCCACTGACATAAATCTAATAACAGGAAGAAAAACAACGCCATTCACGACAGTATCCAGGCTATCGATATCAACCCCGGCGAGCAGGAAAGCCAATCGGCATACGGCCTGCCTCATCCTCCTTGGCAGACGATCCTATTCGTTGCCCTAAGTGCGGCGGACGATACATATCCACACCTGGCACACCATTGACACCCTTCACAGCAGTATTCGGAGCTTCTCGAACAGTGCCTCCCTTCACACCGTCTCAAACGGACCAGTTCGAGAGACCTCAACCATCATCTCAAATGCAGACTGCCAGGATGGACACTCCTCGACACCCTCCTTCCTTTCAGCAGCAGCCGCAGCTACTTCGTAGGGCTCAGTATGGACCTTCATATCCACAACAACTTCAAACGCATCGTGAGAGGGATGAAGATATGGACTTGCTCAGTCCTTCTCCGGGGCAGAAGCGCCGTCGATTCAATGAAGAAAGCCATCGAGGTTATGTAGCAGACTCGCCCATATCATACTCTGCTCCTCAGCCCTTCGCCCGAAATAGTGTTCCATTGATGTCTGCTGGGTTTAGACACCAGCTGCCAGGTCCTGGCATGTTAGCCAAGCCAGGATCAATGGGCCCTCCTCCTGCACAATACTCGCCCGTCGTTCAACATCCACGGCAACAATATCCCCATCGCCAAAGTGTCATGGACGAGTCGCTTCGATTGCCTCCGATTCAGACACAGATTGGCAATGGTACGTCTGGCCCTCAACGAACGGACCCCAGAGCAGACAGTCGCGAGTCCCAAGCAAAAAGTATTGAAGCTATGGTCATGACCATTCCATATGTCAACAAGATCAAAGTCCTTACCAAAATCTCCCCACCCTTAGCACCGCCTGGCCCAGCCAGTCCTGCTCAGGAAGTCCGAGGCGCCGTCATTGCCGTCGAAGGTACAGATAAAGAACTGTTGAGTGAGATTGGATCCTTCATCAACGATTATTTGAGCAAAGACACCTCTTTCGCCGTCAGAGTATGGAGTACCACCGCATCTCCTTCTCCTCTTGAGTCAAAAGCTACTCAATCCACAGACACCGAAATGGCGAATGTGTCTAGCGCAATCTCTACATCGAAGGCTACAGAGACCACAGAAGAAGTCGATAGCTTTGTTGAATACTTGTCTATCATCTCACAATGGCATAAGAAATCAAACGAGATCTCAAAATATATCACCACTGCCCACTCACCTCCCGCGGCTAAGACCAACACCGATGCAGCTCCAATTCCCTCTCCCAAGATCCTCCCAGTCGCACTCGTGTCCACCGGTTTCTCTCTCACAACATCTGACACTTTCGCGCTCCGCATTCCTATCAATGACTCTTATGCTCCAGTCGACCACTGGCAATGGATGGCTACACTTTGGCGAGGTATTGTTGGTCCTGATCTCACGATCTATGTCACAAGAGTCGGGCCAGATGAGATGAACAGACTGGGTGGGGTGGATATTAGAAGTGATTGCGGAGCGATCATTGTTCGGGTTACTGAGGCTGGGAAAATGGATGAGAAGACAGCAAGGAGATTGGGGTTTGAGGTGGTGGAGATTGTGAGAAATCTCGAGAGCGGATTTGGACGGACATGAGATCAACACGAATGCGAACGTGAACGCGAATGCGCAAGTATTTAGAAAGGGATAGAAGATTGATTCATGGATTCGTGGGATGGAGCACAAGCTTCGTTCTTTTTCTTTCTCTGTTTTTTATTTTTGCATCGAGTACTTTTGTATTTTAGATAGAAGGTCATTGGTCCACAATGACCGAATTGTCCTTGGTTTCCTCTCTTTGATTATGAGACTGCTTGTGTAACCTCGGGCTCAAATGTCCAATCGTTGGCCACGCTCGAACTACTTCAGCTCTCCACGACTACTCCGAGGTGCCTTAATTGCCTGTCATGATAGTAATAGGCTATTACGCTAAGATATCGGCGAAGACTGCGTGTGAAAGTAGGATGCCTGGCTATCGTCTCTCTAGCTGAGAGGGCTGATACAAACCCCATATGCACACAGTCAGCTGTCTGCCAGCCCTTTGATGCTTGGCATTTATGTGAAAATCTCTATGGCCAGAATTCATCAGCTGTCAGCAGCCACGAAAATAGAGTTCTAACAGCCTTGGCGATCGAGATGTATATCTGCTACAGCAATTCTAGGGGGGAAAAAATTCAAATCTCCACTTTCAACCACTTTCAACATTCAATCCTGAATCGTCAATCTTAAATCTCATTCACGCTGGATATTCCCAGACCTATATTTTAGACAATATGGCGCACGGATCTTGCATCTGCGGGGGCGTGAAATACTCCTTTACCGGAGAGCCAGCTATGCAGGTAAGAATCTATACTCTTTCGGTGATTGTATCTAAGAAGCATCAGGCAATTTGTCACTGTGTGCCCTGTCGCAAAGTCTCTGGAGGCCCTTACACTACGAATATTATCGTGCCATCCTCATCCTTCACTATTCTTAGTGGAGCTGAGAAGTTGAAGACTTTCTCTCTCAAGCACCCGAATGGTATGACGCTCTCGTACCATTTCTGCGAGAACTGCGGCACAAAAATCTACAAGGAGGGGGATGATGCTGCCTTCAAGGGAGTGTTCATTGTGCAGGCTGGAACTCTGGATAAGACTGATGGGGAGAATGCGATGGGGATCAAAGACGTTAAAATTGGGGCGGAATTGTGGGTCAAAGACCGTGTGGAGTGGTTGGGAGAGTATACAGGAGCTGTTCAGTGTCAAGAATTTTCCTGAATGAAAGGAAGAACTCGTTGCTAAAAGGAGACTGATTTCGATCTAAGAAATGAATGTTGCTCTGCGCTGGCAATGACATCCCAGAGATCATGAGCTTCTTTTCTTGGTAATTCATACCCTGCAGGCTATTTTTGGCGGCCACACTTTCTATCTATCGAGCCTTACACATCATTGCCCCAAAGCCACATATGCGAGGAGTACATCTCGATCATATATGAAAAGCTCCATGCGAAACGAATTAGCATTGCCACTGGGCTCAGCTACCTGTCTATACAACCCAAAGTTGACGGGATAGCCCAAAATTGAGAAAACTGCGATCGCATTAGAGAATTCAATTGCAGAGAGATCCGAGGAAAGTCCAATAACGTCATTTTGGATTTGTGATCTCACTGAATTCCCGAACTTGTCGTGATCCTATTTATGTATAGGAGTCGAGGACTCGAATCTCGAGGTAGATCCACAGGAAATGTCCTAGAGATTGGAGTAAACCCTAGAGAAACTTATCTCTTTTGAATTGGTATTGATTGTAGTAGAAGATTGAATTGATAATATTAGAGAGATATTATCAGAAGAAAAGCTGCACTCAATGGCGGAGAAATCTGGATCATTATCTTATCACGTGATCAAATTATACCGGAGTTACCCCGAGCTACATCAAATTTCACTTTCACATCACAGCCTTGAGCTATTCGCAGATAGAGGCGCTCTATAAGCGCAAAAGTTCTCCGGATGCATACTGCAGCACTGAACGTTCTCCGCACGGCTCATCGACCAATATCGAGACGCGCCTGTCGAATTATTAGCGGATCAAGATATCCTCTCGCACATCGAAACTTCCACCGGTCTGCCATCTCATACCGAGTACCAGACGATCCGAAGGCTGAAGAAGGGGACAAAGATAGCTCTGCTGTACCAGAGACTCCAGAGGCTAAGCCTGATCAAAAGGCTGAACCCGAAGCAGGGGCAATTGACAGTGAAGGTCCACACTCCACCAGCTCCTCGATATTTTCAACAGAAGGGGAGAACTTGGCCTCGTTTCCGAAGTTGAAGAATGGCAAACTAGGGTCTGGACGATTACGCGGATTTCGTTCAAAGGCACCTGAAGGAGTTCCTCCTATCGTGATACCATCATGGTTCTGGGAGAAAAATGTCAAGTTGGTGGGAGAACCTGATTTAGGCGGAAGTCTTGCTGTGAATGGAGAGCAATTCCCTCCGAGCCAACCGGATGGTGGCAATGCTACGGCAGAGATTGTAGCCTCTGACCATTCTACTGAGGAATCGAAACTCGACTCGACGCCGACTGAAATTGCAAGATATTCTATGCACGGAGACATCTACAAGGAGATTTCGTCGACCATAAGAGCAGGTCTAATACTCAGGCCGCCAAGAAACTCGAGCAACCAAGCATTGAAAAGACCTGTTACTGTGTTACAGTGTCCTAAAGTGGGAGGTACCTTATTTCTGGACTCAGTGGTCGAAAATATTGCTACAAAGTGTGAGGCCGATTTAATTCGCCTCGATGCACAGGATATTGCCCAGATTGTGGGTCCATACATCGATGAAGATCCTCTTTGGTCAACTTCGAAATGGCAATATTACAAGACTGGCACACTGGGTTACAAGGCACATAAGTATGCCGGCAAAATGGAGGAATATGACGAAGAGCCGAAGACAGAAAAAGATGAGGAGGAAAGCACTGATTATGACGACTTCGCCGGAGACGGGTCCTCCAAACGGGACTCGATAATAAATTCTTTCCAACTCTTCTCTTCTCTACCGAAGATCAACGTCATACAACAGCCGAGCTCTGGACGAGGAGTTCAGTTCAAACTACAGGGAGGTAATGGCATACCTGCACAAATACCGGGTGGGCAAGATCAATGGAGCGATCTGAAGCTCTCAACAGCATTTGACGCATTGATAACTTCAGCCGATGCCAAGCGTGCTGCGTCCTCCATCGAGGTGGAAACTACAGAAGAAGCTGAGCCTGGTTCAGATTCGGATGGAAAAGGGGTCATCGTCCAGATCAAGGACTACAAAGAGCTGTTGGGGACTCAAGAAGGTCTCGACCTCTTACATCGGCTTCGCGCTTGTGTCGACAAGCGATGGCAAGAGGGAAGGAGCATCGTATTAGTGGGTACGACTGCTATCGAAGACCTAGAAATCCCCTTGCTACGACCTGCAGTTCAACATCTCCAATCCGATGTTGTGGACGGCGACACGAAGACCATACTAGTGACCCCGACACGTCTGGAAGAGCTTGACGTTGCGTTTGAAACGGATGAGAAAGCTCGTATTCGAAAAATTAACATTCGCCACGTCGAGGATATGATCTTGAGGCTCGCTGAAGGCGTACGAGACTTGGCTCCAAGCCTTGATCTTGAGAAGGATACAGACTCCGCGATAACCTATGCTGCTGGTATCGAAGACGCAGTGTGGTCGTATTCTCGTGTTCACAGGATTGCAACAACGATCCTAGGCCTAGAGTTAGAATCAGAGGCAGTAGATGGTGTGGTTTTCAGTCAGGTGCTAGAGATGCTCTCTTCTAGCGATGAAGCTAAATTTTCGTGGGTCACTGAGGAGAACAAGCATGTTCAGGATGATGCTGAGGTAGAAATCGCGCTTAGTGAAGGAACTTGCGAAAAGAAGCGAGCCATGGAAAGAATAGCAAAACTCCGTAAACGCTGCAGCCCACAGGAGTCAAAACTATTGAGCGGTGTGGTATTTCCTTCCGATATTCGAACGACTTTCGCCGATGTTCGTGCCCCCCCAGAAACCGTCGAGGCTCTGAAAACGCTGACGAGTCTGTCACTGACCCGCCCGGAGGCGTTCAGATATGGTGTTCTTGCGACCGACAAGATTCCTGGTCTTCTGCTCTATGGCCCCCCTGGAACAGGTAAGACCTTACTTGCCAAAGCTGTCGCCAAAGAAAGCGGAGCAACGGTTTTGGAAGTCACCGCCGCTGACTTGAATGATATGTATGTTGGAAACGGAGAGAAGAATGTCAGAGCAGTCTTCAGTCTTGCCAAGAAACTTTCCCCTTGCGTCGTGTTCATTGACGAAGCAGACGCAATTTTCGCTGCTCGTCATGAGGGTATGAACCGAAGCGCACACCGAGAGATGATTAACCAATTTCTCCGCGAATGGGATGGTCTAACAACTGATACCTCGGCCTTCATCATGGTAGCCACCAATCGACCATTTGACATTGATGAAGCTGTTCTCCGACGATTACCTCGAAGAATCCTCGTTGACCTACCTGTTGAGAAAGATCGCGAGGCTATCCTTAAGCTTCATCTCAAGGATGAAATCCTTGATGAATCTGTCTCCTTTGAAAAGCTTGCGAAGGATACTCCGTTCTATTCAGGATCCGATCTAAAGAATCTTGCTGTTGCTGCTGCGTTAGCCTGCATACGAGAAGAGAATGCACTTGCAGCTCTACATACCAGTGAAGAACCATTCACATATCCAGAGAAGCGCACCTTGACGTCGAAACATTTCGAAAAGGCAATGGAAGAAATCAGCGCCAGTATTAGCGAAGACATGAGCACATTGACTGCGATCCGGAAATTTGACGAGAAGTACGGTGACCGGAAAGGCAGGAGGAAGAAGGGTCCTGGTCTTGGCTTTGGAGGGACGAAGACCGAGGAGAAGGATTCTGAGGCAGTGAGGGTGAGGAAGATAGGCGTATGATCTTGTTCATATACCATATTGCATAGAAAAGGCGCTTAGATTTGCACATCTGATGTTCTCGGCGGGCAAGGACTTGCTGGGACCTGTATAAAAGATTGTAATAGTAGATAGAGACCAATGTCAGTTATGATTAAGGAATAGATACATATCTAAATATAAAAGTTATGTTCACATAATACTTAATAATGCTGTGAAGAATATTACAGTACCTTTAAAATGGGTTATTGTAGAAAATTAATGTCTTGGACGCTGTTGATGCCCTGTCAGGTTTCAATCTTCCAAACGACGCATACAACTTCCGACCTTTTCGGAGTTAAAAAGATCTTTGAAGGAGCTCTAACAACCCTGTCGTATTTAGTTACTGACAAACAACTAACTTTCCTTTGAAAAATAGTACCTTCTATTCTTGCAAATTGAAAACAGCTCAAAAGCGCGAATCCTCGAATTCAGCGTGAAAACTGAGTAGAGTAGAGTAGAGTCCGGCCCCGTACTCTACTGTCGAAGGGTGGGAGGGAATGAGTTTTGGAGTCGAAGCTGCCTAATGATCTAAGAGCTGAAAGCTCAGACTATATACACGTCCCCGAATCACATGACTTGGCCCCTAAGACCTCAAACAGCCTTGCGCCCCACCACACTACTCTACTCTAATGGAACTCGACGGTACTCTAACTCTACTCTACTCTACTCAACCTGCTCTAGAGTAACTCTAAGTAATTAAAGTACCACGTGACTAGGAAAATTTCATAGTTGAGATTAAAAATAATATAGAAAATATTTTTATTATTTAATTTATTAAGCTAAATAAAAAGCAAATACGTCAAAATAAATCTATTAATTAAAGTTAAGGATTTATATTGTGGTGGAGTGAAAATTTATTTTACCTTCTGTACAGTATTTTACCGTTCTTGCAAGAACTGTCCCTTTCCAGGGATTCGGCTTAGGCTGAGACTTGGACTTAGTCAAGCAGGGGTAGTTTGTAGATAAAAGGGGTCTTCCCTTCTCTCGAAAGCAGTCAAGGGAGGCAGCTTTTGGCAGTATGAATACAGACGATTGATTTTTGATTATTGTGCCTCCTCATAATTGAGAGTGCCCTTGAGTGATTCTGATGATTATTGATTATTACCTTATTACGATTTTACGGCCTTCTTCGATTATATTCACATACTGAGAGTTACGGTATAGTATTCGTTTCCTGCCCTAGGAGACAGATGATCTACAGTTGGGCCCTTTACACTTTGGAAACCTCGCCCTTCGACAATATATAGTGATGTAAGGGGTCAGGCCCCTGGGAGCTCGAGGCTAGGCCTCGGCTGGGCTGTCGTACGGAGGGGATACGGTGGCTGCTAGGCCCTTGGCTAGGTGGTAGTTAGGTGATTGTTAGGAGGTTGCTATAGTAACTTTTTGTATCCGCTAGTCAAGAGTATAGTTCGATTTAGCACCGAGCTTACTTTGGTTTTGTATCGAGTTTAATAATAGTATATCGCGACTGCACCTTGAGTTATTCAAGTGATTTAGCCCATCACAAATAATCTTGGCGATTTATTTTAACTTCGGAATTACGTTCCTTCGTAAGCTAAACTCGATTAGGGAGTCCTTAATTCTCTCGAATCACATAACTTAATTTTATAGCCAAATTTACTACTTACTTTAATATAATTTATTATAATTTATATTAGTTTTTAAAATATAATATATTTATTAATACTTTAACTCTTCAAAATTTAATTTATTATTTCGAAATTAATTTTCCTTTAAATTCACGTGACTACTCATAAAAAATTACCAAAACCTCCGATTAAGGCAAAAGTACTCTAGAGTACTTTAAAGTCGTATTCTAGAGTAGAGTCGATTTTCGATACTCTAACTCTACTCTACTTTACTTAACCTATTCTAGAGTAACTCTGAGTACTAGAGTATTTTTTTGACACACTGCTCGAATTTGAAGAAGTGACACTGGAATCCTGGATTTCTACAAATTATATACTTGCAAGTAGCACAGACGTTAAGTTGAGAACCTGCGCCTCTTTAGACTAAAGAGTGCCACTGACATTGCATTTAGCCTCTAGGTCAATCTCATTGCTCTTCTTTTTTTCGACATTGAAACGTTCTTTGAGCTGTAGATGTAGATCTTATCGTTTCAAAAATTAGATCGCAGTATATGCATATGTATTATACTTACAAAAGAGTAAACATTTAATTGACCTTCGATAGATGTCCTTGAGTTACTTGACCATGCACTTAATATTTCGAGGAAGGTCATTTGATTGTAGATATCGCGTGCACCGAATTTGGGTTATTAGTACCTGGGGAGTAATCTTGTCTTGCGTTGCTATCTACTTATACAACTTCCATATCCAAATCATTCATCTTCTTCTGGGAACCAGATGTCTATAGAGCCGGGGCAGTAGTCGATAACATTGTCTAGAGTCATGGGGAGCTTCAGACAATCATCCCCGTCCTTCGACTTGACAGAGACACGGCCATCTACCAAACAAGATTCCCATATCTTCTCTGTAGACTCGATGAGGTCATCTAAGACTCGCTCCCTATTCAGAAATTCGCTCTTCCGAGCTGGAAAGGTGAGTTGAATGAACGTGCCCTTGCCGCGCAAATTCAAGACATACTTGTTTAGCTGTACTCCGACTGGTTGCAGTTGTTTCTCGTGCTCTGGTTGGTTATTTGCATAGAAGCGGAGGTCGAAGGCAATTGAATACCAGAACTCAAGGAAAACGATGATGGTACCAATCGGGATTTGTGGAGTGGTGATGTTGTTCAAGAATATCTTGAGGATGTTCAGAACTTTGGCGAAGACCCAATCTGCCGTTTGTTGCCTGTGCACCCACTCATCTCCAGAGGTGAAGTCATCCATCCGTCCTCTATAACCTAAAATACGCTTAACCCGGCTAGCAATGGCTGGAAGGAAGTGGTAGCACAAAGGCCAAGTGTATGTTTCGAATGCTGCCTGCAATGTGACTGGAATAAAGTCGCCAAGCAAGAATTTGACGAAGCTTAGGTACTTCATGCATTGTTTGAGGTGGCCAAGAAAGGTGTTGATGCGACCAGATCTAACATGAGCCTGCCAGCGATAGTATAGGAAATAGAACAACTCCGAAGAGCATTTCTCGGGTTCTCGCTCTAGGCGAAGACAATATGATATCAAAGTAGGGACAAACTGAAGCGGATCCATCTCATCAGGCCAGTAGTGGACGGAAGGGCCAGTAAAGTACGGTGAAAGACGCCGAAAGCTACTGGCAAAAGCCTTGATGTGTGCAGCAATTTCCCAAACCTTATGCAGGTAGTTTTTATGTTTTTGTGAGCGTGGCTGCATGGACTTGAGATTTTGTTGCATGGAATCCTCAACAGAACCAAGCATCTCGGAGAACATGCTTTGAACCTTTTGATATGGAAGGCCAACGTCAGATCGTGTCGTATTCCTGGCGAGAATCATGTTCATAGTGCTGATGGCACCTAGAATCACTTAGCGCAACATTCTTGGTATGACGGGTAAAGACATTACTTTTGAGCCTCGCTACAGCAGAAGCTTGACGATCGACTGTTTTGCACAGATAGCTGCCCTTCGCCGCCATCTGAGTAGTTAAGTCTATCTCGAATTCCTCATACGGATCAGGATCTGTCAAAACTAACAGCCACTCGAGCTCGATGTTGAATCCAGAGATCTGGTATCAATTAGTTGGATGGAAACTGGAGATTGAACGCGCGCAACTACCTTCAAATTGCCAAGTTTAAGCATATTTGCGAGAAAGCAAGGCCAGTATTTCTGCGCCGCCTTGCATATCTTTCGATTGTCGAAAACCGCGTGCTCACCACAGATGACGTATTTTTTAGCGTCCTCGAAGAATGTTAGTCATGGCAGAGACTGAAACGGCTTCGCAGATATACCTGAGTTCCAGCGTCCACGAATAATGTTGCTACACGGGCCCAGGTGCTGATCAAGTATGGCATCGAGAGTACATCTCTATCCTTGGAATCTCGCTTGAGGCACTCACGAACTAGAAGAGCAAGTTTACCGTGGACGTCCTCGAGTGTCTAATGAAGTTAGCACTGCTACAGCTAATGGCTCGAGAAGAGAAAGCTCACAGCAAGCACATCTATCATATACAGATCTGATTCATCCCAGCTCTCTTGGCTATCATCGCCTCCACCTGCATTGACTGCAACTTGAGGCACGGGCGGAGGCCGTAAGTCAACAACTTTTCTAATGTATGTGTCAATGATCTTGAGGCATTGGCAGAGAAGCCCATTGAGGAGAGATCTGTTGTCATGGAGGATGCAGTCGAGGGTTTTGATAAGCAAGCCTGTTTCTCAATTAGAAAGTGAGATTTTCGCAGTCTTTGGGTAAAGCCATACCAGAATCATAGGCTCGCGTCGCCATCTGTGCAGAAGTAGTAACCTCGATGTCATGCTTCCAAACCGCGAGTAAAGTGAGGATTTGACTCAGGATTTGATCTCTGTTGCGAGAGACAATTTCTTCGATCTGTGCTTCTGTGACTCCTTCTCCAGCTTGATTGCGAGCTTCGCCTTCCGCATTTGTGTACTGTGAGATAAGACAATCCATGTCTAGATTTTGCCAATCTTTCAACGGCTTGTAGGTCTCTGAATCGCAATTTTCAGAAAGGACAAACCGTGAAATCTGACCGCGCGCTCTCATATGGACCAGGAAGGCTTCTTTGTGTGACCCACCGCGCTCTACAAGTTGCTCGATTATTGTCGTTGGTGGTCGTTGAGAAGGTGGCGAGGCCCAAAATAAGGTGCAAAGAAGGTCGTGATGGTTCCGCAAAGATGCGAGATCTCTTTGATGTATTCCTTCGTCCTTTGGATACTGGCGATCGTGGTTGGGAAGCAAACGTGTAACGAGATTGCGAACGCTCTTGAGCTCATTCACACGTGTGAGTTGTTTGAGCGCCAAAGCAACAATTTTAAGGAAAATGTGAAAACAGCGGTCCTCGGGTTCAACCGCCAAGGATGGATTTTGGTCAAGTTCCTCAAGGAAATGAGGAGACGTGTAGACCTCTTCGTTCCGTAGGTGAGCCAAATTATGAGAAGCGAAAAAATCAAATAACGTTCCAATTATCGCAGTACACTTCCACCAACCCCATTCGACCATGAGATAATGGCATCTACTGACAAGAGATCTGCAGTAGTCGTTGAACCCGGGAGGTTGTCTCGGATTAGATTTGTAGATGGAAAATGTTCGCTTCAACAGCTGTTGAGGTAGTTGCCAATTATCAAAGAGGATTACCTGGCGGGCCCCTTGGATGACGACTCCATGCTCATCGAATTCACACAAAGGTAGGAGAGTGTACATAGAATACCATATTTTCTCCATTGTGGGAGCATCGGCAATCCTTGTGATGTCGACAGCCGTCAACAAGGGACCTACCACATCCCAAAAGGATCCCTTGGAGAGGTGTGCTGCGCCTAGAACCTGTATTAGAATCACCCATGCTTCTGCTGCATATTGATCATTTTTTATCCCGCTGTCTCTAAAGGAAAGATACTGAAGATTGTCATACAGCTTTCGCAGAAGCGACAAATCCTGAGATAATAGTAGTTGAGCGCACTGACAAGCAGTGCACTTCAAAGCATCCTCGAAGTCAAAGCTTAGTGTAGCATATTCCTGTTGTGCTCGAGCCAAATAAAGTAGATGAAAGGCAAGGACAGAAAGTCTTGACAAGATCTGTATTCCGTTCTGTGCGTTGCCTCGATCAGCGATTTTGTTAACTTTAAGTCGACGGGAAAAATCCCGCATGATCTCAAGCATTCTAGACAGGAACATCATCTCATTGGGGGGACCACTAAATGTTAGACTTTGTTGTATATAGTCCAGTACAGACATTGCGACATCCATGGCAGCTATTCCCAGAGGGTTCGATGATAAAGGTCCATCAAGTTCGAGCTGGTCCACGAGCCAATCAAAACAAAGTCCGATTTCTGACGAGACATTCGCATCCCACAGGCCCCAAGAAAAATTCATAGTGACACTAAGCGACACAACGATAGGAGTTGGACTAGGACGGTGCACTTGTACATTTCTGATCACTTCCCAGAGGCGTCCACTACCGATGAATGTACTGGCGTGGAAAAACACGCCGGGAGGCAGCGGCAGAATGTCGAAATGCTGAGGATACCTTGTCCCGAATTTAGCTAGACCCGCCAATTTATTGTCGCTGAAAGCATCAGTAACAACTCCTGCAGCAAGGCAATCCAGGATAAGAGGATCGCTAGGTTGGCGATAAATGGCAGCACCAACATCAAATCTCCGGGGGTGTCTCTTCTGTCGGCCGAGTCTCACAGGGACTGATCCGGTAAGATTGTTTGTAGTATCCTGGAAGACTTCATGCTCAGCACTCGAGCTAGTCTCAACTGAAGGCCGAACGACATCCTCATCAGCCAGAAATCGACTGAGCTGGAGATTTGCAGATGGAAGAGGACGTTTTCGAGAGCCTCTGTACAAAGCGTCGAGAGCTCTCTTGCTAGATTTGAAAGTTGTGGACGGATAGCGACTACAGTAGTCTTTCTCTGCCGCTTCCAGTTGAGCCGGTCGAGCTGAATGGCGTGCCAAACGCGGTCTTCTCTTTGGCCCAAGATCAACGTTGGTGCTTGCTTGATGCCTCATCGTCGGTCTTGGTGGTTCTGGTGGGGTCTGGTCGTTTCTGACGAAGTCGTTCATAGACTGCTGACGCCTGGAGACTAACAGCTTACGAACTTTTCGAGACGATTCGTATGGGCTGGCTTGGATTATTGGATTGTTCCCAATTGAAGGTGGTTCGAAGTAAGATTGTTGATTGTTCGGGATCTGATAGAGCGGCTTCCTGGAAGCTTGTGTTATACGCTCGTTGAGGCTCGGAAGATCTAGAGGGCGAAGTTTCCCCACTGTCCAGTCTTGCAAGACAGACTGTACATCTTCAGTGTCTTCGCGAGTAGAGAGCCTGAAGAACTTTCCAACAGGCCTATGCCTGCCCTGCGTGGTCCTAGACCTTGCGGCTCGTGCTGCAATTCTAATGAAGTCAGGCGAGGTTCCCTGGCTGCCAGCAAAAATGCCTGTGACGTCTAGAATACCAAGTTCCGGTGGTAGTGGCCTTCTAAGCTTGGATGAGTTTTTTCTTCTCTTTCCTCTATGCTGACGTTGCGACTTGGATCTTCCACTAGATGAAGCGTTCGGTACTCTGCCAAGATGCTCAGTTATCTTCGGCTGTCTTTTGCGTGTTTCAGTTTCCATTTGACGAAAAGAGACTGATCCAATTTTCCGTTTCTTGAGGGGACGACTCGACGTTGCGGAATGTCGCTTGCGGGACGGTAGCATTGCATCAATCTTATCTTCTTCTTCTGCATAGCCCATCCGCGACTCAGTAAAGAGACTTTCGAGCCGAGAAGCAGGATCGTCCTCAATAATGGATCCAGAAGATTCATTCTCGTCGTTTTCAACATCGTCATCCGAAAAGAAAGCAAACGCAGTACTCGTTGGTGCTGATGGGTTCCTCTGATCTCCTTGTATGACCGATTGTGTCCGTGGAAGAGCAATGCCACGCCGAGGTATCATTTTGACAGGTGATACACTGCGACTCTCTTGGTCGGTACGGTTTAGTGACTGTTGCTTTTTCTGCTGATCTAATCGAAGGTGTGAGGCGGGGAGAACTCCTCGAAACTTCTTACTTATTTTTCGAATTTGCACTGATTCGTCAGAGGATGAAGTCATAACAGGATATTCAACCTCACTTGCGAATGTATCATCGCTTTCTGACTCTGAGTCTAAGGAGATGGGGCCTAGAGACGGTTTTATAGCACTCGTTACAGGTGTTGGAAGATCAGCAGTCGTCCGTAAGTGCATCTCATCCTGGCTGGGCCAGCTAAGACTTGGCTCTAGAGATCCTGATGCTCCGCGAGACGTTCCTGGGCGACCAGAGGGGAGAGCATTTGGAAGTGGGGAACTTGTGGTAGGCGGCGAGGCGGGAATATCGAAAGTACGGCGGTTACTACCACTGATCTGATTCGATTTTTTTGGTTGTGTAAGAATCCTGGGTAGCACATGATGCTTAAATTTGTGTGAATATGACTTGATGCGACGACGTTTAGGTGCCTTCTTGCCTGAAACCTTATGTCGCGAACGCAACAGCTCTTCAATATCAGGCAAATCTTCTTCTTCTTCTTCTTCTTCTTCTTCTTCTTCTTCTTCTTCTTCTTCTTCTTCTTTTTCTTCATCCTGATCTTCATTCTGACGCATGCCATCATTGTCATTCTGATTCCCGGCCGCCCGCACTGGAGAAGATGAGAGAAGAGGATCCCACTCAAACCCCATAGCTTGACTTTCGCCAGTGTCTCCCTCAACCTCCTGGGTTTCCTGTTCTTGAAAGTCCGGGTCTGGTGACGAAGACTTCCGCGGGGCATGCCGTTCTTCAACTTGAGAAGAAGCCAGTCTCATGGGCGCGATACCCCTTGCCTTCAATGTCCGCCTGTATTTTTCTTGCTCAACAACGTAAGGATGAAGTTGGATGGCATTTCGTTGACGTAAAGCCCGTTTTATGGGATAGCTAGATCTGCCATTCAAGTCCTGCCCCCTTTCATGGGTGTCTTGCTCTGCTGTAGCTGCCTCAATATCCTTGCTTGAGGGGCTTGTTGTACTGCTGCTTTTTAATCTTCGCAGAGCTGGAAGTTCCAGTGGACTTCTTGTTGGAGAAGAAATTTGTGTTGAGAGAGCAGATGTAATTCGCACATAGCTCCTTGATATATCGTCCATAGCAGGCAGTTCGGGGGTGGGTGAGGATCTTCCAATGTCTGTCCTTGCATGAAAAACTTCCTCATTCGATAAATCTTCAAGATCCGGGACTTTAAACACTTTGGGTGAGCCTGGGGAGGACCAAATTTGACCAAAGGGACCCATTGCTTCGCTCGTTGGGGTTGTGGCGGCTTCCTGACTACCTGGTCGTGAAGCTTTATCGATTGCGATAGTCTCCTGTTGTAGACGTTCTTGATGCTTTCCCGTGTCATCTTGTAAAGGGGTTCGCTCTTTATCATCCAAATCGATGTCGTTCTCATCATCGAGAGTGGTCTCAAGTCCTGGCTCATCAGCCCCGCCATCCTGTTCAATGCTCTGGCTCTCGATGTCCCACTCATCATCAGAATCCGGAACCTCCCCTTTGTCTTTCCAAGATGCCATATCTCACTAAAAGCATACTTAAAGCACACAATGCCAACACTAGCCCGTCTTTTAAGATGTTCGAGTCGTAATGTGAATTCTTCAAGATGTCAAATGTTCACGCGTCGTGAAGTCGCGAATCCCTGCAAGCCTATTTAGGTTGCCGAAGTTGGACCGACAGAATGAAATACAATGGCTCGACGTCTCTTCTTCGTCTAACAAGTATGTTGCCCAATTTCGCATGAACGACTGTTAACTCGCGATGAGTAGAGTTCGAGGTGTTTTCCCACTGTTCTTGGCAACTGCTTTCGGTATTGCTAATGGTAATGTCCCAAACCCAGCTTCGATGGCGTGCAAGACTTACAGCGGTATTAGGACTCTGGGTTTTTGGTCCGGCTTTAATAGAACAGCAGGAAAATGAAGAGAAAGCTAAGTGCGTGGGGAGGCCTTTAGGTTGATTCGTTTAAGACTGACCTCTTGTGCAGGAAGGAGTTAACAGCCTCCGATCAGATTGACGTTGCTCGAGTAGAAGAACTACGAACTATAGAAGCAGCAGTCAGTCGTGCTGTTGCAACAGAGTCTGTCTTGAAACCGATTGAAAAGCCGAGCTCTTGGTGGACAAAATTGGATGTTTGGAATCGGGGGTCAAACGACACAAACGACAACAGGATAACGAAGGAATTCGGATCTGCAAAAGACTCAGAGGCAACGAAAGAAGAAACCTGATGCCCGACTCGCCGGCTTGAACGGGACAAACTGGATTAAAAAGTATTTTAGAGCTAGGAAATCCATCTGATCCATCACTCTTCGAAGGAGGCGCAATATGGATCAACAATAATCGGTTGATGCGAATACCATTCGAAGTCTTGCATCATACGAAGTACGCACCAGCCCTTCGAGTTTCAATCTAAGGGTCCGCGAGACGAATGTGTGTCGAGGGTGGAGCTCATTGACCGATCCTACGTTATACCAAGAATGCTGCGAAGTTCAACCTCAGTCATAATTCGAGTCCTCTCTGAAGGATTACATGCTAGCACAGAGCTGCCGTGGGTAGCCATCACCAGAGAACTTAACAATGAGGCTGTTCTCTGATGTTCAGCTGTAGTGTGGTTTTGATGATTAACTCGTTCTGCTCGTTCTCTCTGTATACCTCGTTTAATCTAAGTTTCTTTAAGGGTGCTCAAAATTAGCATTCGTCTCCATCTTACGTCTTCTATCTCAAGCGCCTTCAAACCAAGGGATCTAAAAAAACTCGAATGATTTCGAGCTTGGATGAGGGACCTAGGTTCGTGGCTTTCCAGCCAATTCTTTCTTTTACATGCTCTTACGTTAGCTCTTGGTCTCTTGATCCTAATTTGATACTCGTCGGCCTTTCTAGGTTGCTATTGTTGTCCGACTCGTATAAAACGTTAAAACTGCAGAAGTTTCTCAATATTTCATTGATCTGTCGCTCTCTCATTGATCTTTAAATGTTTCTTAGGGATGATGTCGTCCTTTCAAGTCGTTGTTAATCACGTGATCTCATTCATCGACCCCTGTCGATTTGCAACGTCATCGACATCCTCGTGCCCCCCCACATGTTCTCCAGCCCCAAGCTCAAGCAATTATCTCCAGATAAGACTGCAATTATGACATTGGGCAAAGAAAATGCTGCGCGAGAATATGAGCAAGATCTCGGCTCAATCCTCTCTACTGAGGAACGAGTTGAATTGACTCTGCTCCTCGCTAATATTACAGAGCTTATGCGCAAGCAGATAGCAGATACTTTCGATGCTTCAGTCACGAGTGCAAAGCAACCGCAACAAGCTCTACATGTTACAGACAGAAATCCAAATGTCGATGAAAGCGAACCTCAGGAAGAGACCGAGGAGGAGGAAAAAGCGCGGAAACTGCGTGAGAAGCGGGAGAAAGAGCTCTCGGCCCCCAAGATGCTAGAGTTAAAGACAGACTCACTTGAGTTCTTTGACAAGTGGCGGGAATCGGTAATATCAAGAGTCGGTACTGCGGTGAACAATCCCAAGGAGATGGTTGAGGAACAGAAGGAGACTGCCACGGTTGGCGCTACACCTAATAGTGCCCCGCCAAAAGAGGCGAAGATAATTCGTATGTCCTCAAACTACGTCCAGTAATTCCGATACTGACAGCGCATGTCCGCAGGGTCCAACACGAATATGGAAGAAGCAGACGCTGCATTGATCGAACTTTACCCCCCTACTTCTACCGCTCTATACGCGTTACCGAAAGACAAGCGAATACTTCTCCTTCACTCGATGTTGCTCCTCCTACTATCACTAGAACATTACCTTGGATACTCGCGAATATTACTGTTACACATCTCGTCCTCTCTCCATTTACCGCTCCACATCCTTATTGAGCAAGAGATCAAGGTTGCGCAAGGACTTCTCGAAGCAGCAAAACACATGTCGGGTAGTGAAGAGACACAGAAGCGTAGCGATGAGAATAAGGTTTCAAGAAGATGGAAGGTTGGGCTTGCGGGAGTGGCAGGTGCGGCTGTGATAGGCGTCACTGGAGGGCTCGCTGCGCCGCTCGTAGCGGGAGCCATTGGCTCAATAATGGGCGGCTTAGGACTCGGGGCTACGACAGCTGCTGGACTACTTGGGGCTTTGGCCGAGAGCGGCGTAGTCGTTGGAAGTTTGTTTGGCGCTTATGGTGGGCGAATGACAGGCAAAATGATGGATGTATATGCCAAAGAAGTTGAAGACTTCGCATTCTTGCCTTTGAAAGGAAAGCACCGTGAGCCACTTCCCGAGGATAGGCGCTTGAGGGTCACAATAGGTGTCAGTGGTTGGCTTACACAAAAAGAGGATATTATCACGCCTTGGAGAGCGTTGGGCAAGGAGAGTGAGGTCTTCGCCTTGAGATGGGAATTAGAGGCTCTAACTAAGTTGGGAAGCTCTTTGGAGTCAGTGGTGAAGAGTGCTGCTTGGTCAGTAGCGAAGAAGGAGATCATCGCACGAACAATATTTGCGAGTTTGTTGGACGCTCTATGGCCTATTGCTCTCTTGAAAGTCTCTAAAGTAGTGGATAATCCATTCTCGGTGGCCAAAAACCGCGCAGACAAGGCCGGTTTAGTGCTCGCTGATGCTCTGATCAACAAGGCACAGGGAGAGAGGCCTGTAACTTTGATCGGCTACAGCCTCGGAGCTAGATTGATATACTCATGCCTAATGAGTCTCGCGGAACGTCGCGCGTTCGGTCTTGTTGAATCTGTCGTTCTGATGGGCACCCCGGCTCCATCTGATGCAGCAGTTTGGAGGGCTTTGAGGAGTGTGGTGTCGGGCCGCCTGGTCAACGTTTACTCTGAAAATGACTACATCTTAGCATTCTTGTATCGCACTAGTGCCATTCAATTTGGTGTTGCGGGTCTACAAGAGGCTCAAGATGTCAAAGGTATCGAGAATATTAATGTCTCAGAGATGGTCAGTGGCCACTTAAGATACCAGTATTTGGTCGGTTCGATCTTAGAGAAGATTGGATTTGAAGATATCGACGTTGAGGAAGTTGCCAGGGAAGAAGAAACACTAGCATTGCTGGAGAAGGAGGAAGAGAAGGAGCAAGAAAGGAAACAGGGCGTGGAGGTTGATCCAGAGAAAGAAGCAGCGGAGATGGAGAAGGAAGTGAAGAAGAAAACAGATCAGACTTTAATGCAGAGAGCTGCTGAGACGCTGCATCTGGGGAAATGATTGTATAAATACGAGCACAATATACCAATATATAGAGATGCCATGATTCTTGACACATTTCTAAACTCCACGCTTTGCAAGTCGGCCACATGTGCCAAGGAAATTAATGTTTGAGTTGGTTGTCAGACACTAGAGCATGTGTAGACCAATTTCGGCCTTCTAGAGGCGCCCCTAAACCATCGGGTCGCTCTGAGACTTCCCGCATGTCTGCTGCTTCGGATACTTCCTCAAGCTCTTTAGTCACGTTGACAAACGAGGCCCTGTTCGGGTGATCTCCTTTTCCACTCCTGACAACAAAGTACCTTGCCCCGTTCATCTCCACCGTCTCACTCGCCGTTCCAAGAACGTCCCAGTCCTCCACCCCCTTGGTATTCACAATTTCCCCTCTCCTCCTCCGCGGCCTTTTATTCCTACCCTTGATAGCCTCCGAAGCAAACGCATCCTTCAACTGATCCATACCTATGGTAATCGCCTGCATACCTTCCTCAGTCTCATCACGGATACTCCGCAACGGCTCCACGCCATCTGTGTCTACTTTCTGGATATCGCGGACGAAGTGAAGCTGTGAGTGTAGCGTTTTGAGCATCTCGGCTTCTGCAGCAGGAGAGGTTGGGAGAGGGAGGGCGGAAAGGCGAAGCAGATGGTGGAGTCTTTCAGAAGTTATTTCGTCCTCCGGAGGGATGTTGGGGTCCGGTAGAAGAGAGCGGACGGACCAGGTAGGCTTAGAGAGGAGGAGATCGATATCTATGAGCTGTCTCTGGACAGACAGTGGCTGATTGCCTAGAGAATCGCCAACATCCTCATCCGGGTCATCGTGGCGTGATTGTCCCTTCTCGCCTTTGAAATCTGCGTAGGCACCTATAGGCCGCATGCCATCTCCGTCGAAGAGAGGGTCGGATTTGTATTTTCGTGCTAGACCTAAGGCTAGAAAACGTCGAGGGTACAAAGCTCGTCTCAGAGACATGCGACAGCTTGAGCATATGTATCCAGACATCTTTGATATATTTCCAGTTTGTCTGTTGTCACAATTTAGGATTGGCGTAAGATGTAAAGCTCAAATGACTTACTAGGGTATCTTAAAGGTTATCTCGAGGCCTGCGAGATATCTGTGATACGTATTTCTAGCATCGATACGAGTTCAGGTTCTCACTTATGACGCATCGGCCCGTCTTATTTTTCAATATAGCTGCCGAACTTCAAACTACAACTGTTGTGCACCCGAAGTTGGAGCTTCGAAGTGAGCTTCAAAAAACGGCGCTAAATTCTGAGGCGACTTTGTCAGAGCTCAACTCCAAGGCCACGACTCTTGACATATGTCAACGAAGAATGCAACCACAACACCTGCTCATAATTCGCAAGTGAACCTGCCATTCCACCGCATATCCGTCTGCCACAATAATACCGCAACCATGGCACAAGATCCACGCGCCTTGATGCAGAAGGCACGCAGTCTACCCCGCCATCTGCCACGATAAGCTCAACTAACATCTTGTAGGCAGAGAAAGCCGCCGCTGGAGCCGGAGGGGGGTTCAGTCTATTCGGCGGGCGACAAGAGAAGTGGGAGAATGCTGCAGATCTATACACACAAGCTGCGAACGCCTTCAGGATGCAAAACCAAAGTACTGCTCCTTGCCGAGTCAATGTATTAACAGTACTAACATGTCTAAAGACAAAGAAGCTGGACAAGCTTTCGAGAAGGCTGCGAACATCCAGACCCAGAAATTAAACGAGCCGGATGATGCAGCGAATACCCTGACCGAAGCCTTTAAGGTGTACAAGAAGACCGACCCATTAGATGCGGCACGATGTCTTGACGTAGCAATCAACCACTATACATCGAAGGGTAACTTCAGGCGCGCGGCAACACATAAACAGAATCTCGCAGAGATCTATGAGATTGAGCTTGGGGACCAGAAGAAGGCTATTGAGAGCTACGAGCTGGCAGCTAGTTGGTTTGAGAATGATAATGCTGAGGCGTATGCATACATCGCTACGAACGTTGGACTATGCTGATAGAAGATACAGGTTAGCGAACAAGCTGTGGCTCAAGGTTGCAGACCTTGCAGCTATAGAGGGAGATTATTACAAGGCTATCGAGCTCTTCGAGAAGGTAGCTTCAACAGCCGTGTCAAATAACCTCATGAAGTGGTCAGTGAAGGATTATTTCCTCAAGGCTGGGCTTTGCCATCTTGCTGTTGGCGATCAAGTTGCTACAAATCGAGCGTTGGAGAAGTATAGAGATATGGACCCCACGTTCCCCAGCCAAAGAGAACACCAACTCTTGGTAGATCTTTACGAGGCAGTGGAAGCTGGTGACCAAGAGATGTTCGCCGATAAGCTGTTCCAGTACGACCAGATGAGCAAGCTCGATAAGTGGAAGACGGTCATCTTACTGAAGATCAAGAACTCCATTGAGGAGAAGGGTGAGGACTTCTCATGATTATGAAGCGTGGGTGGATTTGTTTGGCGTTTGGGCTTTCTTCGGTCAGCATCTGATTGTTGGGAGGGACTATACGGTGACAGCATACGGTGAGAGGCTATCACACATAACAATACGAAGATCTTACCCTAGATATCAATTTACGACTGGGTCAGGTTTTGAGTATGAATATCGAATCATTGTTGACCCCCACCCCCAAGCTTGAAGAAGGACCTGAATTGCAACCACAGAGTACGAGCAGTGGTTGAACAATCTCAATAAGTTTGGTTTTCTAGGCCGCTTTATCCTATTGATCAACTAAGCCATTTTTGTTGCTGCATTTTTATCTTGTATTGTTCTTTTGTCCTAAAAGCCCTTGCTCCTGTCAATATCCTTGTTCCTCGTGCATTTAATGTCTTTTCTCTCGTTAGTGCTTCGCTTCCTCTCAATGTTTGTCGTCCCCTCAACATCTTCTACATTCTCGCCGTCTATCTCTTTCTACGTCTTTCTCCTTCAAATGCTTTTATCCTTCTAGCATGTATTTTTCCTTATACTTCCCTATAGTCTTCTCTTTCAAGTATCAAAACATGTTGCGAATGCTTGAAACGGTAAGTGTTAGAAATATACAAATCATTTTTGTACTTCTAAGGTATGGATAAAAAAGTTAAGCAACGTGTAGTGCGACTCGAAAGCTAGCAGAGAGCGGGCAATTTATATGTATAAAGTCGCTAGGTGCCAGGCCTCGTAGTTATTCCTCAAAATCCATAAGCTTAGGCATATTCCGACAGATATTAGATATCATCAAAAGAGCCATCCGCCGAGATTGAGATGAATGACTATCAACGATACAAAAGCCCGGAAGAGCTTAAAGATAGGTCCTCCTAAAGCTAAATTTATCCTACTCTTCCAGTCTTCCAGGTTCCCATCAAGCATATTTGACAATGGTGTTGCACGTGACGTGGGCTCGGGAGGCTGCAGGTATCAAATGTTATTCAGGCAACCACCTCCAGACTGGATCTCTTCTCTTCAACTTCCACAACGAAGGTCGATCAAGCTGTTACATCAATCATGATGATGTCCACTTTGCAGAAATACTTCTCTTATGGGTGCTCGATCATGTGCGGATTGCCATCTGTGACTCTTCTAGGCCATAAATCGGACTGGGAGAAGTTGGCTATCAAAGCGGAACGGATTGTTACCTTTGGTGATGAACCTAAGCAATGGTTCGAGCTCCTGAAGCCCGTCCTCGCTCGATTTGTAGCCTCTTTCGATGCACCAGAAGCAGAGGAGACGAAGGATTTTTGGCAAACGATTGCGCATCATTCGGGTGGTGGCTCGGGGCCAACGTACTTAAGCGTAAGAGTCCTACTTTATCCCAAGTATTGGCAATAGAATTTGACTAGAGATCAGGGCTGGATTACTGCTTTTGGTTTCTGGAGCGAAAATGGAATTTCATTTCATACGCCGGGCTCTAATCCTGGACCCAACAAGGAGATGAGCAGCATGGGAGAACCAACGCCAATCTTGCAACTTGATGAAGCACGCTACCATCGAATAGATACCAGCGAGGTTCCTCCTGGTTGGGCATCGGTCCCAGTTGAACTAAATGATAATGGATTCAAGATTCCTTGCACTATGGTCGCTGGCTCTGTGGGCGTACGTCTCAAGAGCAGTGCGCAAGACTTGCATGAGAGGTCTGGTGAGACTGGGCTAGATACTATTTCTATCGAATCTGGATGGTGGATGTATGAGAGGAAAACCGATAAGGAGATGAAGGCTGAGAAAGAGGCAAAGGCAAAAGAATATAAGGAGAAGTATGGATTTGATTACTATGTTTCGGATTGAATAACAGGTGCTTGAACCTGAGAGGAGCAAGTGGTACCAGCATAGGCAGAAAGTTTGATGGGAATTTAGATAGTGATACTTGCGGAAACTATGGAAAAGAGATATGTTGGCTGAGGCTGACAAAAGAAGTAGAGGAATAAGGATATAAAAGTTGTAATACTCAGACATAGGTAGGCTACATCTAGGACTATGATGGCTCAACGAGGGAGGTTTTTGGCATGTATCTAATTGAGAATGAATCGACGGGATCGCTCTTTACGAGGACGTTCATTTTTTCTCAGCCACACGGATTCTCATAGGTTAGGGTGGAATTCCCTTTGGAAACAATCTTCATTTCTCCATTCTTACTTTGTCTCCCGCAAGAATACTCGATGTTAATTCCACATGTGATGATGAATGAGTCCATGTAAGAGATCATTGGAGATCTGATGACTGAAGGCCTCATAGCATCAGGAAGTTATTGCAGCTCTCTTTATTGTTGAGTCATTGTATACCCTATATCTTCCCATACGTTCTTAACTCTATACTTTTTCTTATAAACTTTACGCAGCAATCCTTGACATTCCCATAACCTCACTCACTCGATAGAACAACACCTTTTCAACTTGTCAAAATATTGTTTACCCAGACCACCAAACCCACCCAACGCCTCAAGCCACCAAAAAGCTCAACCTATCACAGAGAAGATGGCAGACAATCGGTACAGATGTTGCCGGGTAACGCTCCGCGGCCCACTCACCCAAATCCGAGGACGGTAACTTGCAACGCAGCTGCTGACGGATCATAGTGTTCATCATGGAACGAAGAGTGGAAAAACTGGCATATGTGCAAAACTTGCTATCATGAACCGAAATTCGATGGCAGGCGTGGGTGTGCGTGTGTTTGCATACTGCCGAACAAGAAGCAAGAGAATTGCTCATCCTGTTTCCGGTACTTCAAGTCCAGATGCGTTATCACCAACGACTATGCACCAAATGCCAACGGTTGAGGATGATATTAGTGAGAGCTCTGCAGAGGGTAGCTGAGTTGCCGGATGTTAAGTGCGATGTGTGTTATTATAAAATCGCCTTCAGAATGAAAGTATCATGTTGAAATCGTGTAAGGTTATACAGTATCTGTTGATTCGGAGGCTGTGGTGCATCCTCGTCGACCAAAGTTTTCTCGGGTGCAAAATAAAGGAGAGGGTAGCACATCGTATGACAGTGACAGGATGGAAACATGACTAGGAATGAAGAAGGACAATCCCGA
This sequence comes from Phialocephala sp. D728, assembly GCA_003988865.1. Lineage (NCBI taxonomy): Eukaryota > Fungi > Ascomycota > Leotiomycetes > Helotiales > Mollisiaceae > Phialocephala > Phialocephala sp. D728. The sequence continues at coordinate 1,310 of QYAJ01000176.1, read as the reverse complement.
ATCAAATTAAATCAATTCCATCGCACCTCCTCGCTAAAAGTATAGCTAGAACTAGCGACTATGACTCTTTGCGATGGGCGTATTGGTTTGTTCGATATGCATCGTCTGAATGTCTTTAAGACTTGCGAAGTCCATCTCGGAATATAAATCGCAAACTCGCTTAAGAAAGGGGGTGGGGTAATTTATAAAAATAAATATCTATTAGAGCAGAGGACTTTAGGAGTAAGACTTCGAATTGGTGCAGATCTTGAGCTTGATAGTGGTTCCAATAGAAATGCATACCAGGTTTCTGTTTCGTGAAGTCAGAATATAGTATTCTCACAACTAGCCATTCGAAAAGCAACGCCACTATTCGATCATCCACTCTTCAACCTCTCACCAAACCCGCCGCACCACATCAATAATCCAATCCCTCTACCTACCATAAATTAATTATAGAGCTTACCTGCCTAAGCTTCTCGCGATGCTCTGCGCCATTAAACTCCTTCTCCTCAAACTTCAAACGCGTCCTCCTTGCCTTGCTTTGCATGTCCCGTCTGCATGATGATGTCCTTGAGACCGTTGGTAGCTACACGGTTACCGTTAGATGACATGAAATACATCAACTCCAGGCGCACGACAGCGGGTCCTAGGCAAGTAATTCTTAATTGACATGAACATAGAGGTCGAACTTCGACTCGAGGCAATACATCCCGATGCCATCAGACCTTGGCACTCTTGAATTATGTTTCCCTCATTAGCTACCCTAGATGCTTATCTTGAAAATTGAGTTAAACCCACTCATGGAGCGCGGCACGGGTGGGTTTGGGTACCCCTTTGGAAATACAAACTACCCATGGGTGGGTAGGGTAAGGGGGTATAGTTTTTGATGGTTTCACGGGTTAAGTTCGACTAATCGTTCGGTATTCACGTGAATCGAATATAATGGTTGTGAGACGTACTGCACACGCAGGCTACCCTATATTCTAGGTAGTCCAAGTGTATTGCAGTTTGTGTCTACCTCCTCTCTCTCTCTCATAGGAGCGTACGATACATATATCTAATGAATGACTCGAGCCCCAGGCTCGTACGAAACGCTGTATGCTGCACTAGTCCTAGCCGTAACCTTGGTGCCGTGATGTGCTTCCGAATGCCGGACCTGCCGGGCCGTACGATGCCCATATATCCCAACAGTTTTAAAAGGCTTACCCACTATAGCCATGGGTACCAACAGCATACCCGGCACGTGCATTTTTGTCACGTGTATACCTAATTAGGCAATTATCTAGCCAAATTAAGCATATACGTGACAAGATTTGCCTTTCTTAGCT
>QYAJ01000175.1:0-97439 GCA_003988865.1 Phialocephala sp. D728 | reverse complement strand
ATTTCGATTGAAAAATAGGGTTTTGCACTTGCATATAAATAAAAGAAGGGTAGTAGAAGTAGTAGTGGCAATTGCAGCTATTTTACTGCTATTACTACTACGAAACCTCGTTCTCCAAACTTCATGATTCGACGCATTTTTTATTACTGCATCGAATTAATGTCGAGTGCAGGAGTTTCCTTTGGCTATATTCGTCTTTACCCTGACATTGCGTCTCCATCCATCAGGCATCGAGTGACTTCTGTAGGTTGAAACGACATAAGAAGACTTCATAGGAAATCGAGGACAGGGTGCAGCAATGTAAGCGCCAAAGGGTCAAGGTCAGCTTATACTAACTTTTTTCGGCAAAAAAAGGCCCCCACATAAGAGTACTGGTGGTAGTGTTCTTCTCCAAGGGTTTCCACATGGCATATCCAAGAGACGAGGATATTGAAATGAGGCGCCTTCGTTGGAATATTTTCGGCAAAAGGTTGATGTTTTAGTTCCTTCACTAATCGATCCATACTCTTTTCGATCGAATGAAGATGATATTGGGGTATTATTGTGCAAGATTAGAGGCAACAGCTTGAATGGATCATGAGACTTATGGTGGAGTCCCCTCTTTGAAGCTATTTCTGACCACATGTCGACCCTTTATCCTTGCATCTATTGAGTCAACATTCCCTACGATGGAGAATACCAATAGCAGTCGTCAGCTCCCAAACTCTTAAGCCTGTAGCTCAGAGTGGTAGTGAGATAATGGGTGCGGTCCCTCTCCTCGATCGATTCGGCATCCTAAAATGACTTCGTCAGATCAAGCCCCTTTATATCAATCTCTCTGATATGAAACCGTGCGCATACCATAATCGAATGTGAGAAGTGTGAAAGCGATAGGTCCAATAATCCCCGAAATGGGTTCGGGTACTTCGAGATTAACCTTTTTTTGCCAAAAACTCAGTTTTCTCAAATCTTAACTACTAGACTTCATCTGTTAAGGAAAGGAGGTTCAAGGTACGGGTATCTATTTGCCAGAATTTGGACGACATAGGCCTATTGGTTCATAAACCAAGTTTGCCCGTCTTAAAGCTATCCTTTTTCCGCCCAAAGTTCACTCCTTCAATCTTTGACTACCGGGTCTGAGGACATGCCAATAGTGGAATATCATCTGTACCACGTATCCGAGAAAGTTTGGGTAAGCTCCGATGCGCTAATTTTGAGAATCGTTGAAGTGTTGCTCGTTAGCCCCCCTGAATCTCGCTTCGCTTTAAGCGAGCCGCTCAAATCTCCACATCTCCAAATCCCAGCTCAACAAGCTAGCATTGGAGTGTTGCTGACCACCCACGACGATCGCTCCTTGAGATGAATGACCCCCCAATAAACAATGTGGTCGAGAGGTGGCTGAGGTAGGTTTCAATAATATAGCAATACTGGTTCGGAGGTTCGTAGGCGGCTCGGGATGCCAAAGCTCTACTCTCTAACACTTATGCTGAACGTCTACAAACGCAAAATGAGTGCTTGCCGATACCGGTATCATGGTGGCCACCACGCATGTCTTGCTTATGGACTAGTGATAATGTCATTTTGGTTGAGGTGCTGCCAGCGACTTGGTTAGAACACGTGAGACATCCATGTCAGCCTCTACGTATTTCGAAATGACTTCGTCATCTCTAATTCGATGTACGTTTGATGGGTCCAATCCCGAGCGCTCGATCTAACCACGAGTGCTGTTACGATGGTCACGTGCCTCCCAGCCGCGATCTCCCACCACTGCACTTAGATAGCTCTTCCTCTCAGAGACGTCTTCTCTCTTTAGACGCACCAATAATACAGAACTCCACAGACTTGGGCAGGAGACTTCAGACGTCTCCTCTTCTTGCGGTGAGGACCACTACAAGTGCAAACCCCATTACAATGCAAATTCCAACACTCACGATGCCGAAGAACACTCTACTTGGTCTGAGATCCTCGTGCGTGATGCGCCTTCAGATTCCGAAGCGTGGCTCAAAGAAGCTCGGCCATGCAGTTGTGTTAACACTGCTATGAAATGACATCCTGAGCTCCTCTAATAGCGCTCAGCCATCTCAATCACTCAATCATACCTCTGGGCTATCCCGCTTATCTTCTATGACGCGCGATTGCCCAAATGTGGCTTCGTGGTATCTTGTCTTGCCAACCCCTGGTCTGTCACGTGACCAAAGCTCGCTTTAGCCCTTCATGATGTTTCAGCACTGATACAGCTAGAGCGCTTCTTCCAGGCGATGTTGGGACATTGAATCACTGCCATGGAAGCCTAGGGGATCTTCGAGCGTTGTTGGGGGCTCGGGTCTGGTGTTTCTGCTGCTCCGTGGGCCTGGGGTGGGTGATCAACAGCGACAGTGATGCTCAGAATGCCAAACGCCAGTCTCGAATTTCCCAGAGTGATGAGGGAAGCACCCCTGCCAATGGGATTGCGTTATCCTCTCTAATCCCGAGAACTTCTCACAGACACCTCATCTTTAAGCACTAACAACAGACTCAAACGGAAGTCTCGCTATCCCTCCTCCAGTCAAAAAACTACTCAGAAGCCCCTTTTAACAATCAAATAAGTTTCAAGGAGCGATACTGCCGATATCACTAGAAGCCCACGCCATCTCTCGGGATTTGGCCTGGAGACGGCTTTCAAACCACAATCAACAGCGATTACGCCGCAACCGCTCCATTTCAGCACTATCCCCAGACATTCAGACACCTAGCTATGCCTTTCATCCATTACCTCATGAGCGAAGAAGGCGTCATCATCGCATAAGCCTCCTCACCAGATTTTGGTAGGGGAAGACTCATTCGCCAATTGCGAGCTAAAACGTCACTTCCGCGAGGTTATAGTACGCAAAGAATCTTTAATTAGGCCATATAACATGTTTTAAGCCCTTCAAAACCCACAGTTCTTAGGATCACATCCAAAAATCCCATGTGAAACGGCTCTCACAGCCAAAACGAGCACCCACCTCTCAACTACTAGCGGCGTCTTCACTCTCGCTGCCCCTGCGTCTCTAGAATCGCTCAAACACGGTCCTTGATCGTTGGAATGTCTTTGGTTTGAAGCGATTTGGCCGCTAGCCTCGCGAATCCCGCTGACTCGAACTCGACTCCCCCTCGCTGACCCCGTTCCTCTATTGGTTCCTGACAACACGGCCAAACTATTGACCTCCCAATACTAGAACGTCTTTCTGAGTCAGTTTCACGTCCCTAAATCAAAGCCTTAAGAATAGGCGCTCTTTCGGCTAAGATACGGCAGTAGCCTCCTCTGGCCTCGATTACCCCATCTCCAATTACCAATAAAACGGCGCTCTCGCAGCCTACAGCGCATTCAGTCACGCATGAAAATGTTGTCCGATAGTCCAGGGAGAGAGGTTAGGACCGATGGCGCCGTTTGCTGTCAAATTGATCAAGTCAATGGGCGTCCACAGCCAGACCAGCACCCCTATCACCCAATGAGAGCGAACGCGGCCCAATCGCTAGCTGCCGCATACTCAAAATTCTTTCGAGCATTACTCTAATCCTCTGAATTGAAAGCCCTAGCCCGGAACTGGCGTTTGCCCTCAAAGGGATTGATTTAGTCAGCTCCCACAGCCAAATCGACCCCTCCCTCCTTTAGTAAAAGCGAATGCGGCCTAATCGCTGGATTCCGTTTGATCAAAACTCTTTCGGGTATTATTCTAATCCTTTGGAATGAATGCTCTGGCGCGGTACTGTCGCTTACCTTCAAAAGGATTGGTTTAGTCAGCTCCCACAGCCAAATCGACCGCTCCCTCCTTTAGTAAAGGCGAATGCGGCCCAATCGCTGGCTATCGTATACTCAAAACTCTTTCGGTTATTACTCTAATCCTTTGGAATGAATGCTCTGGCGCGGTACTGGCGCTTACCTTCAAAAGGATTGGTTTAGTCAGCTCCCACAGCCAAATCGACCCCTCCCTCCTTTCGTAAAAGCGAATGCGGCCCAATCGCTGGATTCCGCTTGATCAAAACTCTTTCGGATGTTATTTTAATCCTTTGGAATGAATGCTCTGGCGCGGTACTTGCGCATGCCCTCAAAGGGATTGATTTAGTCAGCCGCCACCGCCACCCCCCCTCCCTCAGTGGAGACGAATGCGGCCCAAYCGCTGGCTTTCCCGTACCTAAACCTCTTYATAATATCAATGTGATCCTCCATAATAAGTTATTTGGCCCGATAGCATCGCTTGCGCTTAGGGTAGTTGATTCAACCCGTCTCCACAGCCAAATCGACCACCCCCTCTCTCRGTGGAGACGAATGCGGCMCAAYCGCTGGCTTTCYCGTACCTAAACCTCTTTATAGTATTAACGTGATCCTCCACGATAAGTTATTTGGCCCGATAGCATCGCTTGCGCTTAGAGTAGTTGATTCGACCCGCCTCCCCAGCCAAATCGAACCCTCCCTCACGCGGTGAGAACGAACGCGGCCCAACCGCTGGATCTCGCACACTTGAACCCCCACAAGACACCAACCTAACTCCCCACGACAAGCTACACTCTCCGGTAACGTCGCCTGCGCTCGGAGTGATTAACTCAATCAGCCTCAATAGCCAAGCCTGTTCCCCAGTAATCATGAATGCGGCTCAATCGCGGGCTTTAGCATAGTTAAAGCTCTTCATATCACTAACATGGTCTTCTGTTTTGATTGATTTGATCCGGTTCGCACGCCTGCCCTCAAAATGGTTGATTCCATTAGCCTCCACAGCCAAATCGACCGCCCCACTCCCTGGTAAAAGCGAATGCGGCCCAATCGCTGGATTCCGCTTGATCAAGAACCTTCCAACTATTCCTGTGATCCTATTCAGTAAGTATTTCAGCCCGATACTGCGGTTCACCTCGAAAACAATTGATTTAGTCTGCCTCAACAGCCAAATCGACCACCCCTCGCCATTTTCTATTGAGTGCTTCCAAACCGGGGCTTTCCCTTCTCCCAAAACATTTTAATGATCCATCTGAACCTCCAGCCCAACTCACTCGATCTCAAAAGGCCGCAATCCAATGATTTCGCATTGGCTAGTCTTGGTGCGAAATAATCCCCAAGGCCATTACCAACGAAAGCGGCACCGAGAAGCGGTCCACCGTACCCAAATAGACTCAGAAATGCTTCTTCAATCCCTGGAAGAAGCGGCTTTGCGCGATGTCTGCGATCAGTCTCAGAGTCATCGCATTTCCCTGCTTTCACAGCTAAACCAAGCCCCCAACCCCCCACACCTAACCAGAACGGCGCACCCGCCCCCTAAAAACATCAGAAACAGCGACCAATAGGTACAAACACCATGCTGGAACAGTTGCTTGATGCGAGGCCGCCGCCTTCCCACGCAATTACTCCACAAGGCCCCCAAACTACCCCCATCAACCCAAGGACCACAAATCATCAACGGCACCAACGACTCCTCAGTACAACACCTCAGAACTACTAAGAAGCTCCGTCTAAAGGGTTTTGATTATCGTAATTCATGCAGAGACATCCAGAACCCCTTTTCCCGATCAGTCCTCTTGATGGCCTTCGCGGAACACCTGGTTACTTACCTAGAGCCAGCGCCAGAATCGGGCCAAGCCCCTTGAATTATTTTCAAGCCCAATGTTCAATTCCAAAGTCCTGATGCTCTGAGAGCCCGGTTCTGCCGGATCCAGAATTCCCAAACATTATCGCGCCTGCACCAAACGCTTCGCAACCCACAGAACACCAACCCAACATTATCCCATCAACTTGAAGTGCACGAAATGACCCATCAAGCTCCATAAGACTTCCCAAAACGTATTGGAAGATTCCTTTAGGCGAAGCATATGTTCCACAAATGCCGGCCTTAGACCGCCCCAGCCCCCCAGTATCACCTCTCATCTTTATCGAAGGCGGCAGAATCGCGACATTTCGCTTAATAGGACTTTCAAACCAGGGTTTTGGCTTCATATTCCAGCACGGGAAATAACCCGATTGAAACGTTCACGGAAATCCCAATAAAGTTCAATTCGCTACCAAAAACATTATTATTGATAATAGCTCTTTCAGACCCTGGTCCAAGCCTCAAAACATGGGAGACAATCAATGAAATGATGATTAGATTTTGGTAAGATTATTGAGACCCCTCGTTATTGCCTCGGGCTATTGTTGGTTAGTGGGTTATTGTTGGTCAAGGTTGTGACCATTAATATTATTATTGAAAACGGCGCAATCGGCATTATTCATCTATTCTATGTTTGCAATCTCCGTCTTGTCTCACTATTTGAATATATTAAACTGCCCGATTCAGACGCCTATTGATAAATTCATTTAATCGCTTTTTCAAGCCAATTGTTCATCATCCCAAATCTCATTCATTCTTCATCAAATAATCGAATAACCGAGTTCAATAACTCAGTAGTCCTACGCCTTTCATTATTTGACCTAATCCAATCAGATGATTGCTTTCGGTCTGATAATCAGCCTGCTCCATGGGCGAGCCCAGCCAGCTTCCCACTCCTGTCTCCAACCGATCGGAAGACGGCGGAACCGGCTCAATCCAAGCAAATCATCTTTAATAGGATATATCAAACTTCTATCTTGCCAACATAGAAGGCGCGATTCGGCCGCTAGCAGATTTCTCAGCCAAATCCTTGTCTCCCACCAAAAAAGGCTCTACTACCAAAACGCACCCATTGCGTTCCTAATAGGAAAGCCAATGCGCCCAAAACACTTCCTAGGAATGGTTCACTGTTTGGAGGTCTTGATTGCCTAGTATCTCTTGCGATTCTCAAGCACCATGCTCTCTCAGACCGTATCGAGGCAAACCACCACCTCGAGCCACGGGTTCTCAAGGATCGGCGGAACCGGGCCAAACCAAATGGCACATGTCAAGAAGGGCTTATTTGAGACCTAGTCTATAAGAGGAGACAGCGCGATAGCCCCGTTTTCAAAATTCCCAATCAACCCCATTTTCCCCACCAAAAGACACACTCAGCCATATCTCCACGACGAAACATCCAATTCATGACCCCATACAGCCAAAACACTCACCAAGAATCACTCACTCGCAAACAACGTCAGCTTTGACCAACCGTGACATATTCTTCGGCTTCTCTTCCGCTCGGCTCTCCTTACCACCCCCTCTAGCCCCTCAAATCAAGTGGCGTCTGTTTCGCTCAGTCCTACGCCTCCCAGAGCCAGATTGGAACCCCAAAACAGCGTATAGACCCCTAATTGCCAGCGAATGGTCCGCGTTGCGAATCACCGGGCCTTTTAATACCTCACACAACGTTGGAGATACTGGGGGAATCGCTGACGACGGCACTGCGCTAAAACAGACTTAGTGAGACTCTTGGGAAGGTCCGTGCGGATGTTTCCTGAGCAACGCTTCCATATCGGTGGCCAATATCATAGTACGCGTCCTTCGCCAATCCCAACCCTCAAGTCTGAGGACCGAGATCTATTGAAAGCGTCTCGATCGCGTGGATCCAGCACCAGCACAGTAAGAAGATAGCATGACCTCGTAACCAGACCATCTGGGCTTGACCGAAAGTGCCGTTAAGGGATTTCCTCGCCACCGGGAGTTGTCTCAAGCAAAGTTGCTCGATCGTTTCCTCATTCAATTGAAGTAATCGAATACTTTGGATTATAGCGAAAAGACTGCTTTATCGTCGTTATTTCATATCTCAAACCTCAAGCTCATTAGAATTGAATCCCGGAATTTTCAATTGCAGGCGAGGGCAGTGCTTCGTAACGAACAGCAAACCTCGTAGACATCGCAGAACCGCTCCAGCTCGCTATTCGGGAATAGAAGAAGAGTTGTAATGGAATGTCTTAAGAGGCAATAGTGGCCGCGAAGCAGCCGTTATTGTAGTCCAATAGCTCCGGACGATTTGCCACCAAAATTCGCTCAAGCGATAAAAGCCCCATGATTAAGTCGGATCGCAAGCCTTCCTATGATAAAAAGCTTTCCCGCAATATGTTTTGTCATCTGGAAAGTTCTAGAGAGTCGTACCTAATCAGTCGAGGAAAGAATGAACCACGAAGCTCTGACCCATGGGCATCCGCAATCACAGCACGTGCAATCGCGACTTCCGCGCCTTCGGAGACATCTCAGTAGGAAGATTAACAGTTATTCACTCGCTGCCACGCTACAAGACATCCCGGTTGTTCAGCTTGCACAAGTCCGTGGTGTCCGAAAGTTTCTTAGCGAAAGATATCGGAAGTTATCAAGCCTCGAAATTAGAGCTTACGCACAAACATTCGCGATCAAAAACGCTCTCTAAGGGCCTAAAGATCGATTAATTTAATAGGAACAGTTATCATTACAGCGCTGAATCATCTGCAGCCTTTCAAAGCTATCAAAACGCACATTTCAAGCCCTCACCACTGAGAATGGCACTCCAACATGTTTTCCATCTCCAGGATTGGAGAAATGCATATGGGATTGCTAGAAAAACTTGCTATAGAGAGCGATATGGTCTATTGTTCAAACAAAACCCATCCAAGCAGAGGAAATATTGGAAGCATAACTCCCAATGCCATTACTCGACCATTCACCCTTTCCGCTTAGGACAGCTGCCTTTTTTCTACAGAATTTGGCTCCAAGGTTGATTGAAGGAAGTTTGGGTCAAAACAAATACCAAATAAGCGAGAATGAATTCGTTTCCAATTTCATCGAACGCCCCCCTCCTCGCTATTGAATAACCACCCTATATCGGAACATTTCAGTTAATCAGAAAGGTATAAGATATTACCGAGATCCTTGGTGATGTCTCAAATTAAGTCCAACGGTAGAAAAGCATATTCCCCCCAATATTGCATTGTATTTCTAACACTAGAGCGCTGCTTCTATTCTTGAGGGAACATCGTTTATCACTGGGTCGCAAATAACTTCAGCGAGTCCCATTAATGGGTTCCAAATGCTAGTTGGGCCAAATCTTCAATAATGAGACCATAATTATGCCACGTAATTTACGAGATATGACCACAAAACGAGGCATACAGGACATAGATCTCAGTTCCAGCTAACCCAAAAGGTAGCAATGGCTGTATTGATGAGATTCTGTGTCTATTGTGCTTTGAATTGCCTGTCCGGAAAGTAATACAAAGTCCGAAGTGGTTCATCACGTGACCTTGATCTCAGCGAACCAACTCCATTCTGCCGTTTCCCTAGGCCAAACACAGGATATCACAAGTATATTTGACTCACCTCGGTCGATCTTGGCTCGATTTTCGAGCGGAATAGTCTCTCAACCACGGACAATTGTCAAGTGACGATTCCCGAATTGTAATCAGTTCTAGGGATAGCAAAAGTTTCAAGGCCTTTTCCAGCGATATCTTTTGCTATCAAAGACTCCCATGACATTGAGACAATTGTTCGCATATCACCGAAAGGTGGTACAGTTGCTATTTTTCATGAAGCAACCGCGGTAGGACTCTTTACCCAATCAACCACGTCTCTCCCTACATAGCTACCACATCCCTTCAAGTGGTTCTCAAGGCATCTCAAAACATTAGGCAGGCTCAAATGACACTTGTAAGCCGATTCATAAGTTCTGAAAAAATCTGGCTTAATACCGGCATCTCGTTGCAGGCCCAGCTAATTGCTCGACACATTAGTCGGTTTTCTTCGAGCTTCTTCAATTCAAGTAGTCACACGATCTGGAATAGCCGAAAGAGAGGTAAGACAATCATTGAAGTTATAGTTAGTGCCAAATCATCATAAATACAAATTTGACCTCAACGAGATTCTCTTGATTCAATGTGCTCCATCTTCAAATCAGTCACCAACTACCCAACCTAAACGGTTCAAATCTCACGGGAATGCCAGGATTAATCAGCGTGAACGTGAGGAACATGATGCGTGGGTAAAATAAAAGCTACCCTCCGCGCGAGAAAAATTTCTCTGTTCCTCATGAACGATCTTCTGAACTTGAAAAATGATCCTGAGATCGACATCATTATTGAGAGGGAACCTCGAGTCAGCAAGCTAGACGATTAGGAGGTCTATCCTATGCGAAACCAACATCGCTCCTCTTAGTCGAAACAACTCCAAACTCGAAGTCCGTCAACTTCCCTTCCCTCGACAGCATAGCTTGGATCTTCTGCACGCCATTATAATCCCTAGTAAATAAGGAGGAATCCGTCTTTGATGTATTGAGAGAGACGATGTTGTTTGTAAAGTTGATTTAGTCCTGAAATAAAGGATCTCTGACTGTACCATTATGGCAAGCATGCCTAAAAGAAAGGGACAGCATCGAACATCAAGGATGAAATCCAATACAGCAGGATACCCTGGTGGGTTGCTCTCCTACCTCCAAGTCCAGCGGCGTCAAACGCCCAGCCCTGCCTGCTTACCCTCGGGGTGAGGCTAGGAGAGGTAATCCGATAGGCTAGGAGAAGGCTAGGCTAACCCAAGAAAAACCTAGGCTACACCAAAGGCAGGCGTGGAGAAGGCTCAAGAAGGATGACTTCCGGCTAGCGGATGGCTTCGCTGTCCAAGTCTGAAGGAGTTTTCTGGCTGGATTGATGAACTATTCATCCCTGGGATTCAACTTTCTCAATAAATGATAAAGTGGGAGCGGCTGGTGGACTTCCAATATACTACCGGAACTGCTTATCATGGATATTCGGGCAAAGGAATCATGGAAACTTTATTGTTATAGCAATGTTATAAGGAACTAAATGGTCCTCAGCCGACCTCAGCGATCTTCGCTTGAAACATAGCTCGACTTGATTCGCGTGGAGATATGCGTCTCTCCAGTTGTTTGCAGAACACGAGATTTTGGTGTTAGCTAAGTAAGTGTTGCATAATCGGAAGTCTAATGTCATGAACTCCACCTTTAAGTCTATTTATGAAGGTCGGGTAAGTTTTATGATTAGGGTATCTCGCCGCTCCGCAAAGAATGGAATCATCGTATAAACAAAAAATGGCCGGCTGTGCCAACGACTAGATGAATTTGATAATGGAGGTCGCAGCAGAACCATCCGAAGCACATGTGTTGTCTGGAACCTGATGTTTTCCGTGCAGGACCTGCAGCAAGGAGCACCAAGAGACTGAGACAATGTCTTGATTTAAGTCGAAACATTCTCCCATAACACTTTCACGACAAGTCATAATTGGTCTTAGACAAGGGTCACCATTGGGAGAAAACTGAGGTAGTTGGTCGGTCTTGGCTAGAGGGTCGTGCAGCATTGAAAAGTCAAACATTGACCTTGATTTCCACGGTGAAACTCATCCCCAAAGCTAACACGACTCGGACTCGATAGAATCTTGCGTCCTATGAAGGCTGAAACGTATTTGACACAGCTTCTTCGTGCAATTTAGCCCAATACAATTGTAGTCACTTTGAATTTATAAGCGACAATCGATGTTTATTTGGTCATGTCGATTACTAGCAGGATCGGCAGAAGTTACATGCCTTTGCCCTGCATTGGGAGAAGAATGCTTGTAAAGCGACATGATTTTTTCGAGTTAGTCACGATGCTCTCGAGGGTATCAGAAGAGGAAAGCTAGAAGAGGAAAGCTAGAAGAGTAGCCCGAGCGACGAGATCTCTCGCAGGATCCGACACGTCCAAAGCAAACCATAATAGGGTCGAAGTCAGAGATCCTTGTGACAATTTGGTAAGTCCCGATTTGAGTAGTGCTGAGGTAATATCGGATTGCTTTTCATCCTCTTCTATGTTGTTCATGGGGTTGACATCTATTGATGCAGCAAAACCATGAAAAACCTGTTTAATAGGTGTTCGGTCAGTGCCTCAAGAATGAACCTGCCTGATTCGACTCCAGGCTGCGGGAGTGGCTAAGCGATTGAGAGTGCCGAGAACGATATCAGATCTCACAAATCCAAGCTATTGAAAATTTGCTTACATGGTGAGTATCTGAGCTATGATGCGAAAGCATTTAAGATTTGATCTCAGAAATGAAATTATAGATATTGTGAACACTTAATAGCTCGACTTCACCTAGCATCCTCATGTCGTTCAATCCATTCTACTAACATGTTGAATGAGAATCTAGCGATATATGTTAATGGAGCTTCATTTTCAGTTTTGGCAATTGGTAAGTTGTCCACTAACTCAGAATGCCTCATTGATCATCATGAAATACCGCCAGCCACATAGGCGGGTGACAACTTCAGAAACGTCCATTTCAGCTTCCCTATGGCCACAATCACCAAATATAAACAGAATCGACAAGAGAGCGGCTGAAGTGGCGACGGACCAAAAACGAAGGGCTATAATGTTTGTGATAAGAGCTTCTATTTGATTTCATGACATGTACTGGCTAGACTCCAATCGTCTTCTCCACTCCATCCTCTATTAAGACCTCCTCAACGACAAGAAGATGAACGAGACAAAAGGAAAGAAAGGAAAGAAAAGGAAGGCAAGAAAGCTTCGAACCCACGCTCCTTTTTCCGAGCTCAGACCCACTTTTACGACAGCCTAATAGGTTATGCTAATGCGAACCTTTCGATCTTACTGGAAAGTAAATCGTGGGGCACTCTGCAATTTTTCTTAGCTGCCAAGCTAAGGGCAATGTCATCGACTACGCTCTGGCCGTGCTGGGAGGCGCAGTGTTGAGAACGCTGCGTTGCATTAACTTGTCTAGCAATAATCGAACATCTCCACCCAATCGTTGCCATATTTGAAATCATCCAAAAGCATTATAGGCTACTTTATGGTCGCGCCCAAGCACCTACCAACAATGAGCACAAGAGTTCCAATACCTAAAGGATCGATACTCAAGGTCCCTGAAGAATGTCGCAATAAGTACGAGAGTTGAAAGCTTTTCTCCGCTGTTCTGAGCCTATTTAGATCTCCTCTTTTCGAGAATTGGAAAGTTTCTTCTCCTTGAAATGTGGGACGTCAATAGTCCCAAGGCTCTCGGATGATAATACCAGAATTAGATAAGCCGAATCGAGCGAACAGAGTTGCCAGAAACCAGTAAATGTACAGAAATTGTTACTAAGGACAAGAATAGGCGTGCGACAATTTCGTGGTGGGTCCTCCAATAAGTACGCATATATCGAATTCTTAATATGTTGGATTAACGACATGTGAACCTCTCAAATCAAGAGAAATGTTCAAGGTCCTCCGGCACTCTCCGTGAAATAATGAATCGATGCGGAAACGTGGCTAACATTAATCCACTACTATGACGGAGAATCTCAAACAAGATTCATCCAAAGGAAGAAATATTGTTTCATGACGGGGTCTAAGGTCAGGAGGAAAGTGCTTTAGACAACTTGGTCCAGAGCTCGAGGGAAGTTGTAAGGAGACTGGAAGAGGCACTATGCGGTTACGGTCAAGCTGGGACATATTTCTAGCACCATGCATGAAATCTTCCATATATAAGTTCTAAGGCGTGACCAGCGCTCATCTAGGTGTCTGGGAAGCATCTCCATACGATAGCAACCGTGCTTGCTACGGACGTACATTCCGAACTATTCTTTGAAGAAATTCAAATCAGTTCTGCATAAGACAAGAGATGATATGCTTCCCCCGAAGGCTGGACTGAGTTATGAAATGGCCATGGGTCTTAAGCCCACAAGGCTTCTCGCGACAACGGAAAGAATATCCGAATGTGGTTACGGTGTAAATAACAACATGTTTCAGCAAATATCACAATATTGAATCGGCTCCATGGAACGTGCATCATGTCAACGTCCCTTCGTACCGTAAATACGTGACCCATGAAGCTGTAATCGGATTTAATCAAGTCGAATATTGAAACAAGTTGAAGCCGCAGCCGCGTGCCCCAGTCGTATCCAAAGCGCGAAGATATACAAGGGGTCAGGGTGATGGCTAGAGAGCGGACAGTCTCTGAAAGTGTCGGGTTGGGCTATAGAAATAGGAATCCGGATCTTCTTTGTACCAAAAAGGGAGGAATGGACGCACTTTAGTCGACCAAGACATGAGTTCCTCATCCAACTTCCCCTCAAATCCGCTGAACTCTAATAGAATAGGTCTGGGTTGCTGGCAAGTTTCCGAGTTGAACAATAGTTGTAAGATTGGCAGCATCTGGCTGCTATAGAACAGGGATGAGAACACTGTTTGCAAAAAATGCAAAATATCGCTAAATCATCGCTCGTCAAGAGCGAAAAGTGTTCGCTTAGGAAAACTTCCCTCCAGGGATAATAACACCGAAGTCGATAGCCAAACAGTCAGTACTGATTTCAAAGATGCAGAAACTGACACACATTTGGTATCTAAATGACTATATGTGGAGACATCAAAATAATGCGTAAGAAAAATGAGGAACACCACGGCAGCACGGAGAGCACATCGAGTCGCTGTCGAAAGGGAGAGAGACTAATAGCGAAACGTCCCCAACGCACCCGTAGCGGTAAGTTAAAGCTCTCTGCAAGCACCAACGTTTCCTCTGTGTTGCGCCGTGCTGGCAGTTCTGATGTAAAACTCGAGACTCCGCTAGTCAAAACCACCACAAAAGACAAGAAAAGACATGTAGATATGTCAAGTTGTTTCTCTCTTGGGCTTTCCAATATTCACGGAGCAGTAATTAATCT
Organism: Phialocephala sp. D728; assembly: GCA_003988865.1. Lineage (NCBI taxonomy): Eukaryota > Fungi > Ascomycota > Leotiomycetes > Helotiales > Mollisiaceae > Phialocephala > Phialocephala sp. D728. Next base: position 82,955 of record QYAJ01000175.1, on the reverse strand, counting down.
CAACGAAGATATTTAACAGGACGTGATTGGCGGGGATGATTAAATGGATTTCCATCAGGAAAAAGAATGATGGTGGAGCGGGGACCTTGACCTCCTACTACACATTTGCTCGTCATTGGGGTACACAGACCAACGACTGAACCAATTCCGAAGCACAGATTCCAGGAAGGTAGCCACGATACAGATCCCTGTTCCAAGCCTCCAACCAAAAGTACGTTTTATGTAAAGTCCATACCCTATGTAGTGGATCACGATGCAGGCACCGGCTTCAAGTATGTCAAGTATCTTTGTGGGTTCAAAGATAACTCGTATATTTTTTGGGACCTCGCTTTGCATAACTGATGAAATCTACCTTATTGAGCGCTCCTCGATTCACCAGTGAGTGGCTTGTCCATTTTTGAGCCGGGTCGCTGGGGCGCCGTTGGTTGTGGGCGCTGAGCACTGGTTCAACTCGCCTTATTAGGAATGCAATTGTGATTCATGCGAGGTTGCCTTAGGACCATCTTGCTGCCAGATTTCAGGAGTTACAGTGCGTATTAGAGACTTGAATGTCTGGTCTGCGATACCCAAATGGAGGTCAGAGCAGGATAGAATATCTTTAGCACCACCAGGCACCAATCAATGTCCAGTCTCGCTGATATAGAGAACGGATCAAAGTGTCCAACGCGTGTTGGTTCTCAGAGCTAAAAAATGGTAATGGTGAGTGTCTGTCGTTGACAGTTCAAAGATCAAGGAAAGATATCTGACTTCAGCGATTTTACTGGGCCGTACAGCGACTCGAATATCCCAATCGGCGGCCACAGGTGGTGCGGGCGGGTGGTCCTGCGATTGCGAGGCACTTTAAGTCAAGGCATATTCGACAAAAGAGAGGTTGCATAAGCTTGTGAGACAACCCAAGCCTGAAAGTCACATGACAGGCTTCAACGCGGCCGTACTCACTTTACATGCAATGTTGGATACGTACGGTAACATGTTCTCATGAATTACTGCTATACACGTCTAGAGGAACAAGTTCTTCGTCAAATCTGACGAACACTACCTTCGAGATTCGGTCCATCTAGAGAAGATGAGAAATTCAAACCACAGCAGCGCTGAAGAAAGCCAAAGCTTCATGGGTTATAGATCATCCAATTCGCGGCAGACCATCGCACGCCGCACTATCAGACATGCTGGATTTAGGGGGAATAACGAAGAGATCACTTGTTCCCGATGTTGCCCCTTGATTTTATCACCGGTTGTGTGTGCTGAGAACGACTAAGCATTGCTCAGACTGTCTTTGCAAATCACAAATAATGCTGTAGCCAACGGATGTGTGAGGAGACAGCTGTAACGAGGAATGATAGATTAATGATCTTGCTTTAATAGAGAGAAACAGTGGGAAGGTCAGAAGAGGTGTGGTGCAGAGCTGTTCATGCTCTAATAATCTCGTCCCTTAGGCTTCCAAGTTCAGTACTGCGACCCCGATATAACAGGAATATCATAGAGCGAATGTGGATTGAAGGGGAAAGGAGTGGACAATGTGCCGCTGCCTGCGAAGGGTGTTGGAAAGGAGTACAAGGTCAATATGGAGGCTTCAACCAACTGATCGATACGGTGAGAAGTTGGAGGAGGTAAAACAAGTTGTCGAGAAGGATATGATGGTGGAGGTTTCGACAGGGAGAGATGTCATGGAGTGGTATTTCAAGCAGAACGGCACTGGACCTATGGCATATAATGGCGGAAGCGGCGATATGAGAGGATAATCCGGTTGAGATTATCAGTAATCAGCATTACGGGGGTATTTCGAAGGAGAAAGCCATCGGACCTTAAGGAGAGTTGGCAAGAGGTTGTGAGTTCTCAGAAAATTACATGGTTTGTGCTCCAAAGAAGTTTGTAGAGTCGACATCAGACGACAGGTGTAGAAGGATAGTCGTGGGACAATGTACGGACGAGGAATACTAAATTTAGACGCCGGCAAGGAAGCATGCTGCGAGGAATAGGTCGTAGATGGAGTGTGTTGGGAGACGGGAATATGAAAGAACATCGAAAGAGTTCGAGGTTATTTGAGGGGCTTTGAAACCGTCCGAGGCACAATTTCAGGGAACAAACTTTTGAAAGGTTGAAGACAACTCGAGCATAATGGGATATAAAGGAGAAAGCTTGAGCAATAGATCCTGGAAATAAGTTAGGGTTAACTTTGAAATATTGTTGGCAGATAACTCAGAGGCTCCGCTCGCATAGTGAAGAGGTGGAAAGAAAGTTTCAGAGAAGTCGAAGAGGAGACGAGAGTCGTAGAAGGTTTGTTGGGCCAAGGCAAATATCCGTAGTTCGAGACGCATATGGCCTAGAGATGCTGTAGGAGTACTGAATGGAAGTGCTATGATACTGGGAGGTGTGTTAGAGCATGCTGGAGGTGTCCTCTTATCGGAACTCACCACTGAAAGACAGCCTCCTACAGAGACAAGCTCTTATTAAGATACTAAATTGTCCGAGCTATTCTAGACGTCCATGACCCCTAAACTCACTTCCTTGCGTTGAAGGATGCCGAGTCAACGAATCAACAGTCGCAGCAATAATGCGGCGGCTCTCCAGAGTCGTCGAGCCACTAAGACGCGTGTCCAATTCGGGAGAAATGCTTCCAAGACGAAAGATGGATGCGGACTGGGAGAGCTCAAAGTAGGAGCCAGACGTTTGGTTGACGGAGGACGGTAGATGAACTGCAAGCTACTGGTACCAATTCATGCTTCGTGCGAAAAGGTTTAGAGGGAGCAGCGAAGCTGGACAGGCAACTTGAAGAACGGTCGACGGAGAGAAGTGCTTCTTGCGTTTCGGTGTGGAGAGGTAGGTACGGTGAACATGGACACCTGTCAGTCGTATGGGCAGGGACTACGAGAAGATGGCAACATTATTGGGACGTGGTAGTTGACATTGTTCACGGCTGGTCATCCTCTTTCACAAACTTGGGATAGACTTGTACGCAGCTTCAAACTAACCGTCTTGCACTGTCTAGTAGTAATACCATTCCAAGGGCAAACATGGCACGAGAAACATTGACCAGAGATCTCGGATATAATCTCGATCTAAATAACCGCTGCTATGAGGAAATTTTTGGTAATATTACAGCCTCGTCTGCGAAAGGCGGAGGGTGAGATGAGACATCAAGCTCTTGCCAAACGAACGGTGGCTTCTACGAAATCAACTTCCTGTACCGAATTTATATATTGCTAATGCAGCAAGAGAACAAACCAACAGCTTCTAAAATACGCTGCAAGGACCTCCCGCTATCTAGTCGGTTCTCGATAACGCCGGTCAAATAAGAGGAGACAATAGCAAATAGCACCTCGTGTCATCTAAACGGAAGAGACAGAGCCCTCCATAGACATATTCAAAGACTACTTGGACGATCAGCCAAAGGGCTCTGTGAAGAGTCTTCAGTCGCACAATTATTCGACCGAAGAAAGGATATTAGCCATAGCCCATATTTTGTTCATAGACGCTAGGAGGTTAGAACAGCTTTTCGGCATATATGAAAGAGGCTTCATTCAGGACGATGACTTCGTCAATGCAGTCACACTCGCCGTCCAGCTGGACGAGATTCTAGCACAAGCAGTCCCACAAAACGAACCACCACTCGCACAATCAATCCAGTAGGTGAGGAAAAAATCGGACGCTATTGGTGTTTTAGCTGAATTTCTATCAAGTATAAGAAGGGTTTAGGAGAGACATCAAGTCCCCTAGTGTCCTGCGAATGGGGATTTCAAAGAACTTCTGATAGTCATAATGTATTCGGCGCCCCATTTGGACTCCTTAGGGGTGGGGATCAAAGCTTTCAATGCAACATCGCCAGGATCATACCACAGCTCTATTTTTTCGATACGGATATGTTGCGGGTCGAGATAGAACACAGGTTGAGAGAAAAGATCCCAAATGAGGCCGCAATCAATAAGGAAAGGAAAGGCAAGGCAAGTTCTTCAAAGTCTGGACGGACCAGATTGTCAAAGGGGACACTTCCGGGGATGTCGATGATGAAGATGTTTAGAGACGTAGGACGAGTATCGGCATCTCAGGGGGGAATATCACCTTCTGGATGTCCACGTCACAAAATCCACTGAAGTCAATCCGTTGGGGAACAAGGATGCTGCTGAAGGAGTGTCCTAGGATGCGCATCAATGTCTGGAGGCAGATGAGAAAGGATTCAATGCTCGAGAGGATTCTAAACAGCTATAGTCAGTTTAGCAGAAGCAGAAATCCTTCTATACGTCGTGTATTCGTAAGCATGGTGAACTAATACAACACTGAAACCAACGTCTAGCAGGTAGGCACAACTCAGGACATCCGAAAGCCGCTACCACCGGAACAGAAGTGAGTTGTGTGGTTCCAGGTCTGGACTCTGATTGGATCTCAGGCGAGCCATTGAAGTGCTTCCGCACTCGACCTTAATTCGATCGATTGCGTGCTGGGTCTTGATGCTTTCTGAGTCTCACTGCAGTCAGCTACATCCCAATCTCGTATCTCAAATCGGCGCACGTACTCTACACACATCATGGCTCCATCAATCATAGATGAGATCCGCCAAAAGAGGTTAGAGAGGGAGGCGCAAAGGGCAGCTCAGCTGGGAGCAACTCAGCCTCCAGTGGACCAGGAGCAGGAGTCTAAGAGACAGATGTCGGTTGTTCTGAGAAGCACCCTAGATGAATTCTGGTTTCCAAAGATAAACGAGTGCATGGCCAACTTCGAGAGCTTCAAGAACGACGTCGAAAACAAGATCCAGGCAGTCACTGAAAAGGTCCAGAAGCAGCCAGACGATACCGTATCAAAGTTGACGCCAGCGTTGAAAAAAGAGCTTGGCAAGCTACCCAGACCACTTTCGGGTGAGGCTACCGGTGCACTGATCGCCACCTTGTTGAAGAACAAGATCACCAGCGAACTGAATCAGCTACCGGTACCACTTTCCAAAGAAGACACCAGTACGGTTCTTACAACTGTGCTGGTCGAGAAGCTTGCCAAGCTACCTACACCACTGTCCAGCGATGAGACCATCAGTCTCCTGGTTACCGTACTGAACGATGTGGTCATTGAGAGGTTAGGCAAGCTGCCGGTACTACTCTCAAAGGAGGACACCAGCACAGTTCTTACCACTGTGCTGGAGAGTATGCTGGTCGAGAAACTTGACAAGCTACCCACACCACTCTCGAAAGAGGACACCAGGACCGTACTCGCAACTGCGCTGGAGAGTGCTGGTCGAGAAACTTGGCAAGCTACCCACACCACTCTCGAAAGAAGACACCAGGACCGTACTCACAACTGCGCTGGAGAGTGTGCTGGCCGAGAAGCTTCCCACATTACCCATACCACTGTCCAGCGACGAGACAAGCAGGCTCGTGACTACCGCACTGAATGGCGTGGTCATTGAAAAGTTAGGAAAGCTACCTGTACCGCTTTCAGAGGAAGATACAAAAAGGGTTTTCAGGAGCGAAGTAAGACCTATGGTAGTAGAAGAGCTAGGCCGTCTGCCTGTACCGCTTTCAAAGGACGCAACCATGGCTATCATGACGCATATTCGAGATGAAATCGTCGCCGGAGTCACGGCAGAGATCACGAATGTGTTCAGTACTCTTCGTCAAGAGCATTCACAAACAGTCCAGCACTTGAAAGATCAGCACAGCAAGGCACTCGAAGAGTTCTGGAGACCTAAGGAAAACGAATGGAACAGACTGACAGCATCTGCTAAAATGGAGCTCGAAAATACTACAAAAGAAGTTCACGAAGATACCAAGACCTTTATGAACACGCTGCGATCCGAATTCGAGGCTACCTCAAGGAACTTCAAAGAGACACTCAAAGATCTACCATCCAAGACAACTATTGAGGATCTCAAGCACGACATCGAGACAGTTCGAAAGACCGCCAACAATATCCGAACGGAAATAGAGTCAGCGAAGAGAGATCTGGCAAAGGATATGCAATCCGCCAGATATCATCTGACACGAGTCGTGCAGAAACAACACACCGAGCATATGACAGAGCTAATGAAAGCCACCACATTGCTGTGGAATTGCTGTCTGCAAGTGAGTTACGTCAGAACTGATATTCGGTTGACAAAGAAGGTATATGTTCAGATTACACGATGGATAGATTCAGTCGACACTCAGCTTAGGTCTCAAATTTCTGAGTCATTGCAATTGGAACACGACCTGAAAAAGTTGTTCTCCGAGTTCGCGACTGCATCAGAGACACGAGAGAAATACTTCACCACAACATCAGGATCACTCCAGGCATTACTCGACAGCCATGGTACTCTCTAGACAAACACGAGAAGTGTCGTAAAGGAACTTTTCACGAATATGCTAATGAATAGCATGCCGGATATTTTATCTCCGCTCAAGCACTCTATGGATACCATTGAGAGCAACCAGGTCAATCAGTCAACGCTCAACGTCGAAGCCGTGTCTGACTTAATATCCGCAGGACTGAAGGATATCGGAGATAACGAAGTACTGAGAAGCATTTTGGCAAGCACCAAAGATATCAATGATAACTTGCATGTTTTCGCCAAGGTATCGGATCTCAAAGACGAAACAAGCAAGCTGTGGGAAAAACATAAGAAATATCTGCAGGATGGAAAGTATCACGAGAGGTTGACGAATATCTCAATGGGCACCAAAAAAGCTAATGATGCCATTGTACAGCTCCCCCAAATTTCAGATCTCAAAAAGGAGTTTCGATCTTTCCATAATAATCAAAAAGATACCCTGGATGGTCTCAACTACTCGGAAACGCTTAGGAGTATAGCGACTAATACCAGAGCGGCCAGTGATGGAGTCAGACTCTCAGCGAAGAAATCTGATATCGAAACTGAGATTAGTAATCTTCGAGAAGACCAAAAGATCTTTATCTCAAATGCGGAAGAGGTACTGAGGAAGAAGAATGAGCAGATTGCTAAAGAGCAAGAGGTACGAATCGAAAATGGGAAGGCGGTTTGGGATACATTCAGGGAGGGTCTTGCCAGCGATAGAGATGCGTTGAACCAGAAGATCGACGGCATGGACACGAACCTGAAGAGTACCGTACGATCTTTGAACGTCCTGGCCGGTATCAATGAGAGTATTGCCAATATCGACAAGAGTGTTGATGGATTGCCAGAAGCCTTAAAGATCATTTTCGACTCTACGGCAAAGATCGAACGACGAAGTAAGGGAGTTACAACAGCAGTCAGCATACTGAAAGAAATGACCATACAGCTGGAAAAAGAGGACCATTTCGACTTGATCTACTACAGCGACCTTGCTAGCAGGCTCAATAGCATGGCCCAGCAAGCCAAGGATGGTTTCTCGAGACTCAGTGGTATACTCGACCACACCGAAAAGGGTATCTACGCGGAACTGAGACAATACAGCACCGAAGACGCAGTCAAAACCCAGCTGAGTGAACAGCTTAGTACTGCCCTGGACGGAATGATAAGTAAATTGGCCTTGCGGATGCCGTCGCCAGACCGAGCACTGCAAGAACATGATAACGCCCCAAGCCACGCCAGGTCCGACGAAACATCACAAGAAACCCCCGATACTTCTCCTCGTGCATCCTCGACCACTGGCAGCGATGAATGCACTGTCGAGGAGCCTCTAGTTCGTTCTTCTCAGGACTCAGACGCCACAAATATGGCTGACATTGCTGGACTTGCCGTGAATGTAGACGTGTCAGATAAAGATACTCAAGCCAACGGAGGTGATGAGTCGTCAAAAATTATCAATGAGAAGGAGGAAGATATACGACGTAAGGGCATCTACTTTATAAAGCAAACAAGAGAGTAGTATCTCTAGGATCTCTATTAAATAGTTTCTTCGTGATGCCGATTAGATATAACTTTAATTCACTATATAATATAGCTCAAAGTCTGCATAACTCCACTAAGATCTAAAAAACAGTCTAGCCTCAATTCTTCTTCCTCTTCTTAGTACTCCGCAACTCTCGTACCACGCTCAGGTTTTGAGAGTTCCCTATTGTCTTTTTCATGGAAGTACTCTCTCGATTAAAAGAAGATGAATTCGAGAATACGGGCTCGGATTCTCCGTCTGCCATTTCGAAAGGGAATATGCTAGTAGTTGAAGTACTATGAAAGCTTTGTTCGACCTCTTTTGCCTCTGCAACTTCAATCTGTGATGTATCCTTTTTCCGTTTCTTTTGGACTCTCTTTCCTTCTTCTGAGGTTGGGGTTGGGGTTTTTGTCTTCCTGCTTGAGCGCCGCGGTGGTTCTGGGGAGCCTTGAGCTGATGAGAAACTCTTTTTAGAAGGCGGGAGTAGATATGTACGATCTTGAAAGTTTTCCTTTTGGAAGTTTTTGAGTAAGTCCTCAGCTTTTTTCATAGCATACCACTCCTCTTGTTCTTTGAGAAGACCAGGGAAACTATCTACAAGACTATGGAGAGGAAGAAAGATATCTTTCTCAATTGAGCCTTCGGGGAGGCGAAAGTCTTGAGGGAGAATTAGTACATTGGGGGAGGTATAACGTTCGTTCTCGAACAAAATAACCTCGGTATCTGGTTGTGTAGGCTGGCGGTAGAGAGAGAGAGTTGCTCGATCCAAACGTACTAAAGGGCAAGGCGGGTCTTGTTTACGATGCCACTCTAAGATTTTATCTTTGAGGACTGACGCATCATCTCCATGAGATATGACTTCCTCGTAGTCCTCCCTATCAAGGTCATAACAGGGGCTGGAATGATCGCTTGAAAACGAGGAGTAAGCTGGCATATCAGCCTTCGTAATTTCGATATTGACAACAATGACCAACTGAACCTGAAGTCCAGTGAGCCAACGTTCGACGCTTTTTATGACGGATGCCCATTCTTGCTCTACTGCAACCTCGAGAATAATAGCAACTTTTCCAGCGCTAAGAGAGACGGCAGTATCAGGTATCCGCCTGTCTCCCTTGTATTTCCCAGAAAGCGAGTGAACTAGGGGTCAGAATTAGAGCGCGATGAGGATATTGTAGATGTTCTACTTACCTTGGTTGGTCCTAATCCTAAGCTTGCCATCCTGTTTGAGATCCCCGCTTCCGCTAATGTACCAAAACCACTCTACGAAAGCCCCAGCAGTGCCCTCATGAAATGGTGATGCTCCAGCTCTGATGGTTATTTCCTGTGTACTTGCGTCGTATTCATATCCTCCAACGTCTCCTAAGCGGTTATCCCAATCCAAATAAGCCCTTTGGTCAACGATGAACGGCAAAGGGAAGGATCGATTATGTCCTCCCCTCAATTGCATGATGTCATCCCCATTAAATTGATCCAATGGATTTTCCCCTTCCTCTTTGAGCTTCAAAAGACGATCCAGGATGCGCTGTGACGGATCACTGTGTAAATCCGTCCTAAACCGATATCGAGCTTTTTTGGGCGACGGATCACCAGGAGTCGGTGGAAGCGTGCCCTTAAACTTATGTCCTTTAGACTCGCGGATTGAGTTTGGAGTCTTTGGCTCCGTCTCGTACGTATTAGGAGGAGTAGGGATCACTCCTTTCCCTTCTGCTCTCGGTTTGGCAATGAGAATGGGAGGCGAGCTCGACGGACCCGAAACCGTGCTTTGACTTGAGCTCTGAGTCGAAGACTTGGTGGCCTGCTTCGTCGAAGTAGCCATTGTATGAGTCTCGATAGTCGTTGCGCGTCTTTGAATCGCGAAAGAGGAGTAGGATGTTGATAGTTCGCTACCAAAAACAAGCGCCATTTTCCATGTGGCAAACTTCGCAGTTGGCTTGGGTCGCCACCTGTTATCCCGAGAGACCAGTCAATGTTTGGGTTGCTGTTGGGTTTCGATTGGGTACTTGAAAGAAAAGCAATTTCCAGACTCGAGTATGGTTTGAACAGTGAGTTTATTAAATTGCGAAAGCTTGAAACAACAATAATTATGTTGCAGAGTAGGAAGAGTCAATTATCGTGCGAAAGGCGGTGAAGAACCATGGTTGTCTGCCTATTGCATTCATTGTTGCACAGCATCCAACACTCGGTCAAGTCGCTGTGTTTGATTCCAATTCGCTGCATTCGTACTCGGGGATGCTGCATGCAACCACACCTTTTAATATTTTTAAGGCATGCTGACCTTGGATTAGATAAAACGGCATGAACTTGTAATTTTTGGTTGTGCAAGTCTTTATTATATAAATAGGTATAATTTTTAATTAATAGACGTATTTGAGTTGAAATTGAAATAAATAGCTAAATTAGACCCTCGGTCTAGAGTCACGATTAGGGATGCAACGAAAGCTAGCATTGGAAAGGTCCCAGTACATAGTCGAGTCTCTGGCAATTTGGTCCTCTAGGCAGCATTGACTGACTCATAATGAGCGTGTGACGGGTTGAGACCCGGTGTGAACCTTGGAGCCTTACAGGCCCCAGCAGTGACAAGCGAATGCAGCAGTCACCTAGACAACTAGGGCACAGAGTCTATTTGTTTACTTCTGACCGTACGATACTTTCTCTTCCTTCTTTAGTTAATTCTTTTTGTATTTACACGAATCTATACTAGTTGATCGAACTCGTACTGTACGAACTCGTGACAATCACCCTCGGTTAGCCGCTACCAATGCCGCGCTCTATATATGCTCATCGATATGATCGAGGCCCGGCAGTAATCCGAGCCGGGGAAATCTGGACTTTCGCAGGGGCTAGAAAGTGCCGCCACGGCAGCCGAGCTCCAGATCCGCAATCGTAACTGACGTTAAGAAAATTGTTCTTATACTAGTGTAAAAGTTTGGAGTTCGTACTCTGGTCTTTCCATAACCTCTCCGTCCATTATACCGTGGACGTATATATCCCCGACAAGGAAGTAATAGTTCTCTGCCTCAGGGCTAGGAACGGGTCGTAGAAGTACCGGTACTGAACAGCCTAACAGAACGCAGATAAGATCCCCCTCTTGTGATTCATCTGAAGCTAAACCCATTCGTGACATTTTAGTAGTGATAAAGGTCCTCCAACTAATAGACCAATACAAGTTGTATAAAAACTTGTCCCGATCCGAAGATTTGCTCAATTGCGCCTCTGACAAAGAGCTGTAAGGAACGCTCAAATCATTTTCAAACCACTCTTTTGCTATCGAACCCCAGCTAGCTGGTGCTACCATCTTCGAACGCGAATTGCACGGCCTATCCAAGATCCAAGTACGCCAGGCTATCTCGAAAATAATATTCACATCTTCTATAAAGCACGCCGTATCCTTGTTGCCCGCGTCGACACAGACATGATTTATGGACATGACGTGTACGCTGCGCAATGGACCCATGGCTGGGTCCGACCCGTGGGAGCGACTCGATCCATAGGTCCTTACGTAATCTAGGCTCGACCTATAGGTACCCACGAGTCGAGTCCAAATATCTCGTGGGGCCCTATGGGTTTAAGACTCGACCTATGGGTCCAAGAAATAACCTATAACTTTAAAAATACGTGTAGGTTTGAAAATCGAGAATTGTGGGTCGAAAGGTAGGGAAAATGTTTTTGTAAAATTCTTTGCATATATTAAATGAAAATAATTATACGATTAGTATAAAAATTAATATAATGTATTAATATATACGAATTTAATTGTTATAATATATGGAATTTAAAGCGAGAGAAATTAAAAATTATATTATTTACAAATTGTTTATAAAACGAGTCCTTTTTGATGGAAGGCTACGTCTCATTTGCCGAGGCTGACTTTCTGATTGATTTTTTGACTAACTTCCTAATTAACTTTTTGATTGATTCCCTTTTGTAGAGTTTACACTATTAAAGTTTTCTCGCCTTTTCCTTTGATGTATATCAATAATCGCAAGAGCATTTTTCCTCGTACTTGGCCGAATCGACGGGCTAGTAGACGCTAACTGGAGCTTTGAGCTAGGTGGATGAGAGGGTAAATTAAGGGAGTTATTTTTAAATCGTTTTTTAAAAGCGTTAATATATTATAGACGTGAAAAGAATTAAATTATATTTAAAGCAATATCGTTGACGAAGTTATCGTTATCGGTATTATAGAAAGAAGAGGCCGTTAGATTGCTTAGTACATCGAATATTTATAAATTTCTTCGATATTGTTTTTCGATTTCGACTATATAAAATATACGTCGTTTTTTAGTTATTTATTAAAGTTTATCGTTAATTCTTGAAAGTGATTATTGTATTTCGGTATTTCGGCGAGGTTTATTTTTATTTTATCGTCGTCGAATTTAAATGCGAGAACTTCGTGTAATTTGAGGGCGAGCAAATAAGTTTTTTTCGTCGTTAATATAAAGATTTTTATTATAGCTAAGCACTTTCTCTTCCTCTAATGCTAGTTTAAGCGATTGTTGTTCGATTTCTTTTATAATTTGCTTTTTGGTTATTTTATCGATTAGTATTATCGAGGTTAAATTAATGCGTTTTTTATCTATTATATTACTATTTTTGAAATCGAAATAAACGAAGAGGAAATTGCGTAAAGTAGTAGGTGATATTTGCTTACGTCGATAATGGCTTATATCTCTTATGTAATTGAAAAGCCTTTCCACACCTACTTCTGCTATAAAAACATAAAGAAAATCTCTAGCTATCGCAGCGAGCCGTGGGTATTTCGGTTCGAAGTCTTTCTATACATCTAAAATATTTCGATTATTAAAAGCTATTATCGATTAGTATAAAGATTAGTAGAGTAGTAGAGACGATAAACTTACGTAGTTGTAAATACTAATCGATTTTATTCTCAACTTTCCCTCTATTACTTGTAAATATATCGGAAATTCTATTTATTTGAATTAATATTACTAATGGATCCTTATTCTTTTTGTGCATGCTTTGCAATTGTTGAGTGCTATAATTTCGCTAAGTATATTTTTGGTTAAAAAGTTTTTTTAATTATGCTTCGAATTTATTTTGCTAATCGGCTTAATTAGTATTTAATTATGAGAATTTCGAGTCAAATGTATTTAATTTTAAAATAGGATTAAAAATTACGCCTATATTGTAGAAAGACCCAAGATTCGTATACACTAATTAATAATATTTATCAAGTTTACTTTATATTGCATTAATACCATCGAGTAGCGTTTGATTTGCAAATAATCGATTTCGCGCTTTTTTTAAAAGAAAGCGATAATAAATTTCGTTTAATTATTTATTAATATTATTGTAAATATGCAATATATATGGAAGCGTTAGGCTAGATATTTTTCTAATCGTTTGCGTGTAGAATGCTAAAAGACGTGTAATATTAAAAATATATCTAACGATATTTTATTCACGTTTAATAAAAAAAAAAAATTTGGCTTTATTATATAATTAACAAAATAAATCGATAGAGTCGCGAAAGCGAAAAACTCGAGCGAGTATATATGTAGTAGAGTTCCAGCGAGTTTTTACATTTTAAAAAAATGCCAAAACTTTTATTAATTTGTAGTTTGGATTATTAATAAACTTTTATTGAATTTCTTCGAATTTAACTTTACAATTCCCCAAGTTAATAAAAATAAAGAGTTTGCGAATTTAGTTTATAAGATTAGTATAAAAATTAGTAGAATATCGAGGGAGATATATATTTTAGCGAAAATAAAAGGAATGTCTAAATTATCTTATTATCGAATCTAATCGAGCTTCGACATTTCTTGCTCTTCCTTCCAATGCTTTTTGAATTCTTTATTCGTAGGAGTGATTCGTATCGTTCCCAAAAACGCTTTGAGTGCTAATTAAATAATGTGTGACAAGTATAGAATATGCTAAATAGTTAAATTAAGAAAAGTATTGTTATTAATTATTTTGGCTAAGTATTCGTTAAAGTTTTTCATTATTTTTTTATTAATATTAGTATTATTAGTAGTAATCGAAATAACGCATTAATTTATATTAAAGTAATTAATAATCTCTTTAATTATATATATAAAATCTTCGCTCGAATAGGCCGTTTCGCAAAGCTTTATTCTAATTAAATCTTGACGTAACTTCTAGTTTGCATTAATATAATATGCAATAACGCTTAAAAAAAACTATTATTTTTTATTTGCCTAATAATTAAATAAAAGTGCGATTTATATATTTTTAATAATATTAAATAATAAATATTTACGCACTTTTTAATATTTTGCCGTTAATCGATTGCGAATTGTACTCGTCGAAGGTAGAGGCAAATTCGGATTTTGTATAGTAATAAGTCTTTGCTATTTAAAGTTCTCGATAGCTCGAAAAAGTGCTTGTAAAGAAATAATAGTAGATATAACTTAATCGAAAAAATTATTCTTATTAATTTTAGCGTTATACTATAAATATATTAGCTATTTATACTAATTTTTATACTAATTAGCTTATTGGCGTTGGAACGTTTTATTCGATTCGCAATTATCTTATACGAAAAAAGGGCGTTTGGATTCCCATTTAAATTGCTTTAGCGCATTTTTTCGACTTTAAATGTTTTATTAAATATAATGTGCTTTTACCGTTAGAGTTGCTTTCGTTTTTTTTTTCGGAGTGAAGTATAAGAAGTCGACATTTTTTATATACGAAAACCGGTTTTTTTATTATTTTATTTGCGCTTTATTCGAATTTTGTGAAATATTAAGCGTTACGTTTTCGATGCTAATTAAATATTTTCGCAATATCGTTAGTATTATAAAAGTTTATTTTATCGATATTATCGATTACCCATTTTATTTTCCATTACTATTCGAGGAATTTAGTATGCTATTTTAAAACTTATAAATAATGGGTATGGTTTTTGCCGATAAGTTTAAAGTTTTGGAAGTCGTTAATTAAAAATGTGGAAGTATCGGAATGTATTTAAGAAGAAGGAATTTAATGTTAATTTGCAAAAAGTGAGTTTTTGAAAAGTGATATCGAGCTCGATATAATGGAAAAGTATAGAAAGAAATATATTAATTAATATATTAATTTAATTAACGAGAAGAATATTTCGAAGAATAAGAATGCTAAATATGTAAATAATTCGATAGTATATATAATTTTTTTATATAAAATTAAATATAAAATTATATTTTTGCAAATATAGAATTTGCTTACTTTCTATTGTAATACGTTTTTATAAAATTTTTTTTTTTTTCCTTTTAATACGAACACGAAAGTAATCGACGAAGTACTAAGAATTAAAAATAAATAAAACTTTATAATCGAGATTAATATTTATATATTAATGGATGATTTCGGGTTAATTAACTAATAATATATACTTTAAAAATTAGCTCGATTTTAAAGTCTCTTTTATATAAAGTTAATTTTATTAAATTCGAAGCTTTCGGCAATATTCCAAGTTTTTTGGCCGAGTATTAAGTTTAAAAAGGTTAAAGATATAAATCGTGCTAAAACTTGCTAATGTTAATAGAGATTAGTAAAAAGATTAGTAAAATGATTCGATGTAAATTGTACGGCGAAGTTGTACACCGAACTTCTACTTTCCAATAATTAGAACTACGAGTGCAAAGGTTTTCAATAAAATAAATAAAAATTATCGTAAAAATTTTACGCATTTGATTTATTGAATTTTTAAAATTCTTCGAATTATGTATATTTCACTCCATCTATTTTTCATAAATTCACGAATTCTAGAAACTTTATTTAAACGACTTTTCGAGTCGGAAATCTATCCGCTTGTATATGCTTGCATTATCGCATAGCGTTATTTCGACGATTTCGATTATAAAACGATTTCGGAACGTATATATATGTTAAAAATTGTTTGTTAATGCGTTATAAATTATACGTATTTATAAAAAATTAAACATCGATTAAGCGAATACAATTTGTAGGTAAATGGATTTTATGTAGACTTCTTCGCTTTTTTAAAGAGTATTGTTGCTAGAAACTATTCGAATAATTTAAAGGCCGACGATAATTATAGCTTGGAGATTGCAAAGGTATATTAATATAATTATTAACTTTAGTATTTATTAAATATTTTATAGGTATCTTCGAGTTTAAAAAATAACGAGAAATCGAAGTTTATTTAAATCGTATTTATATTAAAACGTTTCACTACTTTTAATCCATTGTAAATTACTCGTGGACTCCTAGGAATCCCAGAACTTCTTTTCCAATTCTTGAAAAAGACTTTTTTCGAAGAAGAATAATATACGATAAAAGAATAATTTCGAGAAATCGATGAAGATTCGAGTGTATTAAGTAAGGCTATTAAATCGATTTTGCATTTGCTATTTACTAATCGATGTTTATTGGGATTAATAGAAAAATTAATATAATCGCTTTTTTGAGATTTGCTATAATTATTAAGTTTTTTTGGATTTTATTTTTTTTCTATAATAGTTTTATTATTTTATAATATATTTCTTTATTTTAATTTCAATTCTTTCGATTACTTCGCCTTTTTGCTAATTTCTTCAACTCTTTTTTATCTTTAGCCGCTAAAAGTCTTTGAAATCTTAATATAATTTTGCGATTTGCCAAAATATTTTTAAAAATTTGCAAATTATATAATATAATTCGATTATATAAATTATTTTTAAACTTTATTTTCGAAAAAACTATATTCCAAGTTTATTTGTATTTATCGATATTCGAAGAAGAAATATCGAATCTATTTTTAACGAAATTATAATTATTTAGCTATTATATATTATAATCGAGGAAAGTATACTAATTAAAGTTTTTAGGATCTTCTATATTCCAAATATATTAATTGCGAAAAATTGCTTTATTTTATACAAAAAATAATTCGTGTGGAGGTTTAAAAGCGATTAATTCCTTAAAATTAATTTTATTAAAAATAATATTGGAAATTATTTGGAAATTTACATTTTACTTTTTTAAAAAGAATTTAGAATTATATTTAAAGGATTTTATAAACTATCTAATTGCATAATTGCTTTAATGCTACCCAAATTTACTTTATCGATTCTTTTAAGAAACGATTAGATCCCACTACGCTAATAGGCTTATTAAGCCGCAAACTTGGTTTTTTGCATTTTCTATTATACGTTAGCAATTTTATATTAATTATTATACTAATTCGAAAGCTTCAAAAACTTACTTTAGCATTTGATACGATTTCTTTATTTCTTGCCTCGTACCAATTTCCCTTTACTTTATTATTTTTTTTAAAGTCGAATTTGCTATACTCTTCACCAAAAACTCGATTATTTTAATGCTATAATTGCTCGTATTCCAATTCATTCTCATTTTCATAATACTCAATATCTTCCCAAGCAAAATTGCCATCGTTTTCTTAAATATAAAAGCTACCAAAAGCGTCGTAATCGAGTTATTTCTCCAAAACGATATAATAAATGCCATTTTAAATACTATATTATCAAATTAGTATAATTATTAATATAATGCAAATGCAAAACCTATTATTTATTAATAGTTTAAAATTTCATATTATTTAACATCTTTTTTTAATTTTTCTTCGTGGCATTAGTAAATGCAAATATTTTCTTTAATTTATTTTTCTAAAAAGTAATTACGCTTTAATTAGCGTTTTTAACTTTCTCGATTTTAAATACAATATTATCCCCTTTTAGCTTTTCTCGTCGAGCTCTCGCTTTTATAGTATTAGAATTTGTGGAAAAGTTTTCGAATTTGCGCTTTTTGCTTCGCGATAATGCGAATAGTATAAAGCTTTCACTTTTATCGATATCTATTTTATCAAATTATATATCGATTAGTATATCGATTAATATAAAGGAATTAATCGCATTTAATTAAATACTTTATTAGGAATTATACTAATATCACGATTGAAGGTAAACGCGTGATGCGGTTTTCGAGGATTTTGATAATTAAACTAATAAATTAATTAATATAACGATTAATTAATAGAATTAAGCTTACCATAATAATTAGTATAGTAGGTTTTTGTCTACGAAAACGTTTGTTGAATTATGCTAATGTGGGCGCTAGCGCCGATTAAGCGAAGCGGCTCAGCTTTACCACGCGACCCCGCTTTCTATTTCACTTTTAATTAACCTTACCACACTACCTTATAGCTTCTAACCTTGCCATCACTTTTTTCGATATGTACTCCTTTTATTTTAATAATCTTTATACTAATTATCGTTTGCTTAGCTATAGCAAAAACTATAAGCGTAGCAAAGAAAGCGAAAGCTATTATCGTAAAAGCGCTACGAAAGACCGTCGTAGACAAATTTAAACCACGTTCGAAAATGCGCAAAAAAACAATCTATAAATTAGCGTAAACTACAAAAAAGCGTTGCTTTAGATGTAAATTAATTAATATAATAATTAGTATATATTAATTATATCGATAGGGACTATTTTTTTAAAGATTAAGAAATTTTAGAAAACTAGTGATTTGTTAATACCCAAAGCTCTATTCGCTAAATTAGTTCAAGAGACTTTGAATAGTATTCAACCTAGCTATTGTATTTAACGTTCGGCGTTAGAGGCTTTGCAAAAAGTTGCTAAAGGTATAATAATTACTAAATTCGAATGTAAGTATCGCTTTTGTTTCGTTCTTTATATATTAATTTTTATACTAATCGATATAATAACCAATCTTATTGTAATCTATGCCAAACGTATTACTATTTAGCAAAAAAATATATATCTCGTTTAAAAAATGCAATTTAATATATTTAGATATTCCAAGTTTAATAGCCAAACACTTTCAAAATCGTTTACTTAGAAATTAATTTAGATAATACAAAGGAAATAGCAAGCGTATAAAGATTTATTACATTGGGATTAGGCATAAAGGGCGTTACATATCTACATCAAATTTGCAGAATTCATTAGAAATTAAATAAATAATCGATGATTTTAATCTACTACTTTCAATATAATTGCAAAGTAATACAATTTCTATTTTACTATTTGGATTAATATAACGATTAGTGAAAAATTATAAAAGGTTATGAAAAAATAGTATAAAAGTATGCCAAAATTATGTATGAGTCCGCCAAGGACCCATGGGTCGGATCCTAAACCCATGGGTTACCCACGGGTCGAGCCCAAAAAAATCGAAAGGATTCGCCATGGGTCGAGTACCTATGGGTCGAGTCCATATTTTTCATGGGGCCCCATGGGTACCCATTGCGCAGCGTAATGACGTGAGATTTCCACGATTTTGGTATACCATTGGGGTATTGTCGCGGCTCCAAGACCGTCTTGACATAGTCCACAAGAAATCCACGTACGGAAAGATGGTACTTCTCCTTATCGATGTTGCTATCCTTCGGAGAGGAAGCAGCGGAAGCAGAGTAGAGCGTTTCTGCTATTTCAGGTAGCCCATGATCGACTAGCGAGTTCATAAAATGGTGATTTGGATTGGGACTGGAACAATCGAAAAACTGCGGAATCCAAGAAGGGAAGTTGCTAGGCTTCCAGTAGGAAAACCTCCTGGTAATTATATCCAAATTTCCTCCAGTGAATATACTAAGTTCAACAGCACCAAGATAGACATCCTTAACTGAGGCTGTGCAATCGACTTTCCATGTCGTATGGCGAGTTTCTCTAGCGAGCGCGAGCAATGCAAGCACAGCATCCCGAGCGTCAGTGACTTTGTGTCGGCGCATCTGCTCAAGCAAGATTGACAAAGGCAGACATCCATTCTTTTGCATGCCCTGTATGGCATCGTCGATTGAAATCAGCCTGTTAGTATTGAAAATATGGCTGCCTACTTCCTGGATGGATAAATCCATAGGTCCTAGGAACCCTGCGTCTCCATGTTTCCAAGAGAGGCTGCTGAAACGCTGACGAAATTCATAGTTCAACTTGGAGATAGTAGTGAAGAAAGGGTGCCACTTGGTAGATTTGTTGCCGCAATACACAGTCTTCTCCGATGCGAGTGCAGCCTCCTGTACAACCCATCGGCGACTAAACCATGGCCGGTGTACCAAGGCGAAGAGAGCTCTCCAATGCTCCACCCAATCCAGACCCTTAGTAATTCGTTCTCGCTTGTCTTCTGAGCTATTGTAATAGATTTCGACAATCTCCATTGCCCTATCGCTATTATCGGCCTCCGCTCCTAGCCATATGGAAACCTGGGAAGCTTGCCGATAAATTTTACTCATGAGTTGAATTTGGTGGGTCTTCTCGGGCCCATCACGTTGATTGATGCAGATTGCATCTGCCCATAATGTACGGGGTTTATCGTCGTATCTTAAATGTCGCAAGGCGGATTCAAAATTGGTCGTCGCTTGAAACTCAACCGATTGACTATGGGCCAAGTCATCCACAAGTAATATTTCGACCAGTGTAGTATTTTTGGCATCTCCCCAGACGTATGAAAGTGCTTCATATTCTGGTTTGTCCTTGAGGAGAGCATAACACATTTGGACCTTGACAGTGTCGTTGCTGGTGCCTGGCCGAAGAGTGATAAGCCGAATTTCATCTTGGTCGAGGTTCAAGGGACGGTAGGCTCCTACCACCATCGTCGGTAGAGTGGTTGACATCATTCAAAGCAGTCAACAAATGTTGCCGTACAAGTTAGTAGCTAGACGAAGAGAGCTGTGTCAAGGTGAGAAAGATTGCGAAATAGAACTTCGTTGCACAATCTTGAGGTTTAGATTATGCTGAGACACGTGGCTGATGGTGAGTCGCATGCGTGTTGAAAATATGCTTAATAATTAATTGTATAATTCGCTCTAACCGCTTTGCGTAAAAAAGCTACTTTATTTTTGGAAAGATCTCTAAGGGTCTTGACTATAAGAATAAGGTAGGATTAAGTCGACTTATGATTTGTTAACTGCAGACCTTCAATCTCAAATGCATCGAGTGCGTTTGATGTATCTGTTGTTGCTTCGCGCCAATCCTCACCTCACTTTGCGTTCGCGCTAAGCCACTACACACGTAACACCTTGCCACTCTGCTCACTGTGCCTTTAACCTTTAACCTTGCTTAAAGTTAAAGGTAATATGCCCGGACGCATAGCAAAAACTTATAAGTGCACTTACGTGCATACCTTAGGCAAGGGATGAAGACTTTGGCGGCGCTCCTGTGAGTAACGTCGCTTGCAGCTAGACCTGCTTGTAGACATTATAAGCACAGATCAAATGAGTTGTCATTATTGCCAAGGACGAGGGGTACTATACTTGGCCGTGGACTTTGGAATAAATGATGCAGTAAATAAACCCTGGTTGGTATACCTGCGAAGATATCTCGCATACCCATCGATAATCGACGAAATAATGGCTAACTCTTGCTCGAAGCTACTTTACGGGTCGTAGTTCCATTTTCTCGTTGCTGCGCGTTGGGTTGTTCTTAGTGTCAGGAAAAGGTTCGTGGGTAACCAAAATTTTAGTTGACCTGAAATGGACTGCCCCGGTGGCAACAGTAGCTCGTGCTGTCAACATCGATATCAGAATGCATCAAAACAGAACCACGGGATCCCGGAAGTCCCTCCTAAGAATGGGAGGCACTTCCACTAGAATTCTGATACCGGACAGAACCACGGGATTCCGGAAACCCTTCTTTAGGGTTCTTATAGGGAGTTCCTCCACCTAAAGTCTATGAAGCTGCGCCAGCAGGAAATGATGAAACTTAACCTAAATTCTCTCGAATCAAAGCTGCCTCATAGCGTTCCCCTTCTACAACCAAGATGATCGCGAGTTAGATATTCTTGCTACTAAATGCTTTGTTGGGACAGCTTGAGTAGATATTTCATGCTCACATTTATGGAAGGAAGGCAAATAAACAATCAAATTAAAAGTTGGTCATTAGGTTTGTACAATTAAGATGTCGAAGATACAATCCAGAAAAATCGGCATCATTATCATTGTCACGTGCTACGCTGTATATATCCTCATTCTTCACCGCTACTCCTCTTTATCTCAATATATATCTTTACAGCCCGTGATAATCATCCTCGTCGTCGCCGCCGTCGTCTCAGCATATATGGGAAATAGGAAGGGCATCTAACCTACCCTTTCCTATTCGTTCCCACGAATACCCTGAGATACTATTTCCCTTAGGCTTGGAGGAAAAACTTTTTTTAAGGCCCATTCAAGATCTTCCCATGGTAAAACCTTCTTTACATCCGCTTTTGCGAGCTCGGCGATAATTCGAGCTTGAAACATTTGTTCCCGGGTAATGCTATTGCCTCGTATTGCTTCGCAGAGAACACGCCACCGCGAGTCTCGTACTAATCTGCCCGTGGCTGTACGACCAGAACCTTTCATATATCGGTCGATTAAAGAGGTTTCCTCATTTTTGCCGAGATTTGGTAGCTCGAGGAAGTGTCCAAACCGTAGCCCATCAAAGTTAGCCCCAGCGGTAATCATCGTCTTCAGGTCTCGCAAGTAGTGATCGATGTGCTGCTAGAGATTCGCGTATCTAAGTCCCAGAAAGATCCAAATAACTGCAACTGTTGGGCTGGTGTCCTCGTACTCTTCTCGGAACTCCATGATAATAATGTGATCTTTGGGGTTTTTCATTAATGAGGGCGCCTTTGGCTTCTCGGGCTTCCAATTCGGCAACGTGGCGTTTGGGTCAGCGTCGTGACGTAGGAGCATAGAGAACACTCCAGAGGTCAGTGCATGAATGAAACAGTCCTCATGTGCCTTAGGAAGAGGTTTGCGGAAGTCTGCGCTGCAATGCCAAGGGATAATATGTGCTATGAACTCTGCCCAGGGAGTTGTGATCCACAATGAACGATTCATGAAAGGCTGATTTGGGCTTTTGCCTTGTTGCAAAAGTACTTTCAGTGTTCGGATTGACCCTGTCGAGGCTCTTGGTCTGTCGCCAGCGTCTACCTCGACGAGGCCGGGCCACTCCTCGCTCGGGACCGTGAGTGTCAGCAGTGCCAGCAATAGTGGCTCGTTCTTGATCTCGTCGAAGTAGGCCGGGTCATGAGAGATCTTGACTGAGATGTAATTCGCGAGGTCCTTTTCTATCAGCGCTTGTCGAAATAATGATTGTATTCCGGTGGTTATGGTTGAGTCGTCTGGATTTTCTTGGTCTGTTCTTGTGGGTAAGAGCTGACCTGTAAGCACCATGACCTGAATTGACAGCTCTAGGTCATCTAGGAGCTGGCTGCTCAGTCTTTGACATCGTTCGTCTTGTGCATCGGCCTCATGGGCGTAGTCCAACATCTGGTACAGTCTAGAGACGAATGAAAGGCTACTCTCCGGCCATCCGCAGAGAGAGTCTCCAGTGAAGTTGCTACTTTTGAGCCACGCGATATGAGCCTTGGGTATCGATAAATTTGCATTGAAGTGGCTATTTGTTCTGCGGCCCAGAAATGTGGTCATCTCTCCGGTGTGCAGAAAATCTCTGACAGTTCGATGTAGAAAATCAACCTTCTGGTTCCTTATCTCCAGTAGGCCTTTGTATCTTGCATTCAAGCGTTTTGCAAGTGGCCTATTGAGTTTGTGTCGCTCTTCTGGCAAGAAAACTCGCAAAACTTGCTCCTGGGCATAGTCCTCACTAGTATATTCCCTTTCCTGGAAGCTGTAAATTTCTGAGCGAAGGGCTCCATTGGCAGTTAACGCGATTTGCAAAGATCCTGCCTGTTTTTCGTGGTACAACGGTTCCACGGACTCCAAGATATGTTTGAAGAAGCCCTCGAGATCGGTGGGAATACTGTCTAACCTGCTCCAAAGATCCGCCAAACTATCATCGTTCATGAGCCCTTCGCGAAGAAGTCTGGTCACTAGAAAGACCCAAAGAAACACGCCTTGGGCCTGGTTCGTAATCTCGTTGTCTGCCCCGAATTTTAACCAACCTCGCGTCCGACTCGGTTAGTCAGCATCGCCGCTCTGCTCAGGCGCTAATCACCCTCGCCTCACTCTCTGCTCAGGCTGCTTAGGCTCTACACCCTCGTGCTCAGTCACGTTTCTACTCTCGCTTTCGGTGACTAATTATTTCTTAATATTTCTCGGCTTTGCTAGACAAATATTGTCAACTCTATTGGGTGGTAGTGAGAAAGGGGTGATAGGAGAAGTGGGGTCGCTAATTAGGCTTAGCGTAAAAAGGCGTTGGGACCACCATATCATTGCTGCCTTGTTGCTGCCTTATTACTGCCCATTTACTGCCCAAAGTTTCTAAATTACTCGCGGTCGCCAGAGATACAGATTCAAGTCGCGTCTTTGATGTCAGCCATATGCACGCAAGAACTATTTCATATATAAACCAGGAGAAACAAAAGGTACAAGTGCTTTGGACGCCATGGAGCAGACTGCCGACCCGCCACCGATGAACCTCTGCAGCGTTTGCAAGCGCCTAGGGCCGGGAGTGCTGCGAAGAGCCTCCTCTCATCACTCCCCCTTGGACCGCCGACAGTTCCTCCCCCGGGAGAGCGGATCATACACGACACATCACAGTAGCTACTGCACTCTGAAGAAAGCTGCCAAGAAAGGTTGCGATCTTTGCTCTCTGGTACGGGAGTCTGCATTGTCTGCCTATACAAGCACAAATAGTTGCTCCCGCCGGGACGCAGAACTGGCCTTCAAGAAGGCGAGCAGCGGCGATGAACCTTGCTGTGTGATCCAGACAGATGGCCCGGGGCCTGAGCTTATAGAAAGCGTTACATTTGAAGTGCCGATCAAGCTCGGGACCTCAACAGGACACGCCGAGACGGAGAGAGAATGGACTGGGGTGACGCTCGACTTGCGGAAGTTGCCGGCAGGTAAGTGTCACATAACTGCCGTACAATGACTGGTATCACGACATGGCCCATAGACCAGCGAGAGTCAGAGTCAGAGCCAGAACAAGTTACTAATTTTTCGCCAAGACAACAAAGCGCCTGACTCCCCTACCAGCAAATCCTGCACCACTCGCCGAAAGCTGCCGCCTTCGCCGGACTTTGACTGGGTGTTGCGCTGCATACGGTCTTGTTACAGGGAGCACGCCGACTGCACGCTTCACGATCGTCCCAAACTGCCGACCCGGGTGATTGATGTCGGTCCTCCGGATGGGAAGACCGAGCCACGCTTGTGGCAGTCAGGCGGCAGCCACGCGCGCTACATCACCTTAAGCCACCGCTGGGGGCAAGGCAGCAAGCCTTTCACGACGACCAAAAGCAACCTTGCACAGCATGAGAAAAAAATCGAGATGGCGCAGCTACCTCCCATGTTCCTGGACGCGGTCCTGGCCACGAGAAAATTGGGCTGCCGGTTCCTCTGGATCGACTCGCTTTGCATCATCCAGGACAGCCGAACGGATCGGGAGACAGAGTGTGCCAAGATGGACCGCGTATACAGCAATGCCGAGATCACGCTGGGCTGTCTGTATGGTAAAGACAGCTCCTATAGCTTTCTCCAGGATCGCAAATCCATATGCAGTCTGTCACTGGCGTGGGAGTACCACGAGCCGGGGGACGCAAGACCGAGACATGTCGCCGTCAGTTCCCATCGTTGTCCCGACTATTACGTTGTCAAGTCGGAGAACACAGAGAGAAAAGTGTTCCTGAACGCATCCAAGTCGCAGGTGGAAGATAGTCCGCTGGAGAGCCGCGCGTGGGTGATGCAAGAGCGGCTGCTGTCGCGGCGGACCCTCTACTTCTCGGAATGGCGGATGATGTTCGAGTGCCGGGCGTGCACCCAGCACGAGGACGACCTGCATCCTGTCATCCAGGAAGAGACGAGGTTGCTGTACTTTAGCTCGCTGGATAGCAGCTGGCGGACGGATTCACTTGCTCCGGTCGACCTCAAGAAGTCAGAGTTCACCGATAGGGCGTCGGGGCAGTCCGCAAACACCTGGTACGCAGTGGTGGAGAAGTATACCCGGCGCAGCATTACCAACGCCTCCGACACGCTACCGGCCATCGCCGGCCTGGCCCGTGTCTACTGGAAGGCGCACGAAACCGACTACGTTGCCGGCCTGCTCAAGCACCGTCTTCCAGAGGGCTTGGCCTGGTATGTGGGGGGTCAAATAACGAGGTATAAACACGACTCGAGCGACAAATACACGGCACCCTCTTGGACGTGGGCATCGTCCCGGTTTAACGTCATATACGATCTGGAGGCGCGTGCTCAACCCATGGTGCTCAACCCGAGAGAGATGGAACTGCATGCCAAGTGGACAAGGTCTGTGTCCGAGCAGATCAAGCTCACTGTTCTGAATATTCGGGTCGACTACGCCACACAAGATCCGGTTCATACACAGGACCCGTTTGGTCATGTCAAATCAGGGACACTCGAAGTCCAGGGCCGTGTGCGGAGAACAAAGCCGTTTGTAGATTCTGAGTCTTACTTCCGGTATCTAGACGACCCGGAATGGCCGAGCTCGGTTTGGGACGACGCCGATCTGCTATGCCTGTCTATCGGTACTATCGGCGATGGGTGGGGAGCTCTGGTCCTCCAAGACGTAGCATTAGAGTCAGTACCGTTGCTCGCGCCTGGACGACCCGTCGAAAATCTCGACGGGCAGGGTGGCTTGTTTCACGAACCAACTTGGAGAAACGCGCCAGTATGGGAGGAAATTAGTTCTCTAGAGGGGAGACGGTTTCGCCGCGTAGGTTACTGGCGATGCATTGGCGACAGGAGGTTTCGTTGCCCCGACGATAATCCGTTCTGGAGTGCACCACTGTGTAAGGTGACTATCGTATAAACTGACAGTCTCCCTGGAACAATATTAGTAACATAGCTAGGAATAAGCTTGATTAAAGACTGGCCAGACACCCTAATAACGGAGGGAGTACCCACCAATATATCCACTTAATACCAGAGGTCTATACCTAGTACTTACACTAGTACTTTATAACTAGACCTAGACGACTAACTTCACCAAATGTTACAGCCCATATATATATGACGAGTGGCAGTGAGGCACAACTTAATCAAATCGAAATGGGAAATTTCAATAAGCCTGGTAGACGTTGAGTTGCATGTCACTACGGAACCTATACTACTGACGGTTATCACACACGAGCACGAAGTGTAGCACGAACGCGAGATGGCTATGACTGTCATACTCGCGTAGAAGCTAGAGGGTAGCACCACGAAACGCGGCACCGCGTCGTTGGTCAACTGATCTCACAGCTGAGCCCGCGGATGAAGGGCAGCTCCACACGAGTGGCACGCTTGGGGCACTCGGGTCCCCAATGTCCTAGTTTGAGGCTCACCACGACGTGCCCGAGCCTGGAAACTATCGAACACGGGTTCTCGACTCCACGAACTAGCTTGCTTATCTCACACCCGATCTGCGGAAAACCTAGAGCGTTTTAGTAGCCAAGGATATATGCTAGGGACCTAATCACAGGATGAGGTGGGAAGCCACCCTCTTTTCCCTTCTGAGAGTGTCTATAAATTTAGAACGTCAAAATGCCGACTGCCTACCCTGCTTTTGTGCTTTCCTTAGACTTGAGGGGACGCGAAGACGGGTCTCATTCACGCATCGCTCTCCGAAGAGCCGCACGATGAGACAAGAAAGTCTCGACCTTGTCTTGGTGGTGGAGGTAGAAGGATCACCACGCACGAGCTATGGGGCGGTTTAGCCCCCGGTCCGCTGCGCCTTAAGGTCGAGATATCGGCGGCTCCTCTCGCTTATCGAGGTCAGGATCAGACAGGGCCGTTGTTGCGCCGCCGGTCAGCGGTCCAGAGAACTTCTTACTTACTATCTCTGGCAGCCTTGAAGCGCCGGACATGGTCGACCAGCTAGGACACGTCAGGACGCTGATAGCCTTAGCACGTCTCTCACTGCATCGTTCTGTGCAAAGCCCATGCTGCCTCGAACCTGATGAATAGACTGCTTGTCGTGGGCCTTGTGGACTAGTGTCGCGATCTGAACTGTCTTAATGTCGTCAGAATCTGAAGAAATGAAAGTGTTGTGACGGCACGTAAGAGGGGTTGATCACGGATAAGTCAAGTGTGACAATACTATCCGAACCTCCTAGATATTGCCTATAAACGAAAGGATCTAAAGCTAAGGAGAAAAGGAAAGAAGAGGAGAAAGAGATAACGAGCCTTGTATATATACAAGGGCTCTGCTCAAGCTAGGCTTAGAACGCTCTAGGCTAGTCAGGTGGAAGTCAGGTAACGGTTCGTCACATGTAGTGCCGTTTTTTGTACTTTTTTGATAATTATTGTTACAGCGCTGGTTTCCACCATGCGGCTCTGCCGGGTCACATGGCTACCCCTTGTTTCATTCTGGTCTCAACCCTTATATATATCCTTTAGATCTTACTTCTTAGCTCTTCACCTTAGAATTCTAAGCCACAGGGCACTTCTTCCTCATGTGCTGATCTGCTCTGTGACAATTATGCAGAATCATTTGCAGTCATGTGTGTATTAGAGCGCGAGTTCTTGTTATATCGAAGTTGAATAAGTATTTAGAAAATTGAAGTCAGGCAATGCGATGACGTTGTATAGGTGATATTCGGTAAGTTGAGGCTGAATAACCCATTTACGTGTAACTGGACCAGAGGGTATCCAAATCGGCTCTGGCAAGGACCCTTGTAAGTTTGAAAGGGGAGCGAGAACGGATGCCGTCACGACGTCTTGATAGGATCGAACAGGTGGCTGTGTTCCAGACAACAAGCATTAGCAAGATCTATATTTAGACAACATGGAAACTATAACCGATTCGCGAGGGAGCCAAAAGAGAATCCCCTGAGTATAATCCAGCTGACTCACTAGCGTGCTCAGGACTCAGGGCTCAGCTCAGGTTAGAGCAGCGGCAGCTCAGGTCCAAAGACAGAAATGGACTTTGGTGAGGGCAAGATTCGGCGCAGATTATACCGGTAATTGGTCATCTTCTTCAGCGGAACTGGAACACCCTGAGTGACTTCCGAACTCGGACTCCACGTAGCTTCGAATATCAACTTGGGTGAGATCATGAATATAGATTTTCTGCTCTGGCTTTTGGCCCAGCAAGGACTCGAAGACGTTCCAGGGCCGGCTCGAGATGCACATCTTGATGTACTTTGAGGCACAGAGTTCCTTCAATGTATTGCAGATATCGATAAAATCTCCCTTGAATTCGTCGAGTCCATCGATGAAGATACAAAATTTGACGGGGAATCTTTCTTGAGCGGCTAGCGTCTTCAGCGACTTTTGCAGCTCCTCTGGGGACCACGGCATATTTCTCAGGCGCTTCGACTCTGCTTCTGCCCATCTTTTGTTGCACACGGTCGGGATCAGCTCCGGCATCTGCGCTAGGACATCGTAAAGGAGTGTTCGAAGGAGGCCTTCCCGTGACCTCTGAATTGGCGACCCTGCACTCCAGAAGAAATGACTGACTAACACTACCCGGGTCGATCCTGACCAAGTAGAGAGATATCTCATTGTGTGATGGCGGTGGGCAAGGAATTTCATTAGTGTAGATTTGCCAGAGACCGGCTTGCCAGAGATCCAGTAGATTCCTTCCCCTTCTTCAAGCCATTTGACAAAGCTATGCGAACCAGCGTCTTGATCACATGAGTCTTCAGCAAGTATCCATTTGAATGTTCGTATGTGGGCGTCTGCGATGGCGTCGTGCCTGGAGGGTCTTTGGTCGAAATTCAAACTGGCAAGAGTTGTCTCCTCTCTGGCGAATTTTCGTTCCAGGAGTGAAAGTTCGGACACATTGGCCGTCAATATCTGTATCTCGTCTTCGATAAAGACCCGAGTGATACCAGAGCCATCGGGTTTAATGACCTTTTTGGTGATCAGCTCTATCTCGTGGCCTATTGCTGTTAGTCTTTTGTCGAGTCGGTCAAATTGCCCTATCCTCTCTGAGCGAGTCAGGCCTGTTTCGTCTATCAATTGCCGCAGTTGGACAGTCGATATCTGTGCGTTCTCGCTACCGTTACAGTCAGTGCGACAATATGGCTTCGATTCGAAATTTCACTTACCTAGAGATACGGCAGAGATGCATGACTATCTCTGTCTGACAATCGCGTATTCGGCTTTTGAGACTTTCAATATCTTCCTTCTTCCAAGCCTCATAAAATGCCTTTTCAAAACTCTTCCACCATCTTGCTTTTGTGCCATCTTTGACCTGCAGCTTGCGAGTAATGTCCAGGAGCTTTTCGCAGTATCCTCGGCATTCCTCTACGAGTTTTGCCAACGCAAGGGAGTACCCCGACGATTGAACGATGGCCTCATCTTCATTATGGCTCTGAGGCATTCCTTGTAACAGCGTACTGAAGTCTAGAAGCCTCGCGTGTATCCCCTCGACATGCTGTTCGTCGCAGGACGGACTAGGTCCTGAGAGATGGATTCTTTGGGCATTGCTCAGGAGTCTGAAGGCGAATTGAACAAACTGCAGAATATTAGCAGCAAGGCCTAGAACCGATAAAGGATCCATATCGTGGACTCGAACAAAACGAGAATATGGAGATGATGCTACGGCAGCTCGTTGCCCCGAGAGGCTGGTAGATATCTGGGTTATCTTCCAGTTTCCTTGGCGGTTCCCCCGGCTCCGCCGATGGATAGATGTAACATCAGGACTCAGCCTTAGGCATCTAGATTCCGCTTTGGGCATCTCGGTGGGCTAAGTGAACAACGAGGCTCCTTAATAATCCTTGCACTATCGTCTAATTTTAGCTGGGATAGCAGCAACTGTAGCCGAGTCGAAACTTGTCCCCGCTTGCTCTCGCCTGGGCTCACCCATGCTCACTCGTACTCACACGCTGCCCACCCTCGCTTCACCTTAGCTCACCCAGTAATGCCGATAAAGTAGTCTTGCTCACCTTTCCAAACCGAAACAGATTTTCTTCGTATCAGGATTGGCGTGTGATAATCAGCTGTTATCTTAATTTGGGGAGCGGGAAATCTGGCTAAACAAGTTTGCCATGCTACCAGCACCCTAGTAAATGCTTCTCAAGTAATCCTGCGGCAGCCAAACGCATTATCGGTCAACGCGATATGTGACTCTGGCGACATTAAAGGAAAGCAGAAGAAATCGGCAAGGAAATTGTCCGCGCCATTCCCCAGGCCTCCTCCTCCCTCTTCTTCTGGTACAATACAGCTCTCGTTCCCCCCGTTTCTGGTTCTCGTTGATGTGAGTAATTCAATGTCTACCCACTCACGCTGGTACGGGGTTATTCAGCCTCGCGATTTGGGATTATCGTGAATGTCTTCATTTGCCAATAGAATGCAATTCTTCTCATAGACGAAGCAGACGTCTTTCTCGAGCAATATTCACCCGATAATCTCACTCGCAACGGCCTTGTGTCTGCGTTCCTCCGCAAATTGGAATATTGCCAGGGGATCCTTTTCCTTACCACAAACTGGGTCTCACAGTTTGGCGCAGCGACTCTGCGCCGAATCCATTTCATGCTGAGATACGACGACTTGACCCAAAGCGCGATGAGAAAAGTCTGGGGAAACCTCCTTTCTTTGACAACCACTCTTCCCAACATGCAGATGCCACAGATAAGTAACTAGAAGAATTGGCTTGCTATAAGTTGAATGGCCAGTAGGTAAGTTACCTCACTAAACCCCCAGTCTTCATCTCACTAACATTCTTCTTAGGTAAAGAATATTATGTTCGCGGCTCAGGCTTTCGCGACTAGGGAGAAGAGGTTTCCACAAGCAAAGAAGACTGCACAGGCGAACGAAAAGTTTTTTCGGGAGTTTTACGGAAGATGCTGTCAAGTCTATGTACTGATGCGAAGTGTGTACAGAGTAGAATAAACTCGGGAAAGTCTACTGGGTTGCAAATATGGGTTGTATTTCGTTCTGCAGGGTTTCAACTGCCTTTGAGAAATAGGATATCGAGGAATCGTAATATGTAGCGTTTGCAGTAACGCATTTCTTACTTCCATGCCTGCACCATGACTCCTCTCGTCCGGCTGGGAAGAGAGATTCGGTATGTCTCGTGAACATCATCAGAACATGTCTGCAGCGTTGCTCAAGGGAGGAATTCTCAGCGAAATAGGGGCGGCTCATAAGGGAATGGGGGGTGTGGAATCCCAACTATTATAACTATAGTAAAACCTCGATATAAGAATCCTGTAGATAAGAATACGATCCTTGGTCTCGCCTAATTTTCGCCTGCACCTAAGAATATCCTCTGCATAAGAATATTCTTACCAAACTACAGTCCTAAATTTTTATTACAAGCAAAATATTCTTATAATAATGGCACCAAATCCCCTGGACAAGAGGCTCAATTGCCTAAAAGACGTAACGCAATTACTTACCCTTTTTACAAATCGGGTTTCAATTTTATATGCTATTTTACAATTCTTGTGGCTTTGGGGCGCTGCCTAGCTAGTTTAGCTTGTGCGTATATGTAAAGTGGCTGCAATTTGACCCACATCAGCAAGTGCGCCCGGTTCTTGTCGATTCCGGCATGGAAGAGATAGGAAGACCACTAGCATGGAAGTATGATGTGAATAAGCTGAGCAAAAGGCTCACTGATCCCTGTTTAGACACTTGTCAAGCGCCTATGATTCGTCACTGTAACGAAGGGGAAGGACAGAGGTGTCTTTTTATGTTGGACAATATTGACGGGCTGTCAAATGGCAAGAACATGTATAGCAAAAAACCTAAAAGAAGTCAATGAGGATCAGTCAGCGCATAGCCAGCCAGAAGACCCTGCACTCAAGGTTAATCGGAAGTACCTGCAATGGCTAACAGATAACGGCGTGTCACAGTAATGGCCTCTCAAATAGTAAGAGGTAGTATATCAAATGGTATTCATAAAAGATGTAACTCTAGTAAATCTCTAGTTATCAAGTACTGCTTTGAGGGTGCAGCTCCCCAGCAATAATTCAAAGTCATATACTCGGGGCAGGGTCCATCTTTAGAACTTCGACTAGCCTACAATCGAGGAACGAGCTGCCAAAGGCTCGGACGTCGATCAGACGGCTCGGCCACACATTTGACTGCAATTTTCCTTTTGGATTTGCACGCCTATGCATATTAATAATTGAATGCTACACGATATTACTGACTGTGGGGATTAATTTAGTAGAGATCATTATAGATTCAAAGTAACAATCCCAAGTTCGCCCGCTAATGTCAATCCATAGAGCGAGACACAAACTCCAACGACTATCACGAAGCAGATTGCTCAAATACCTCCGAAGCTTTGAACTAGCGAAAAGAACAAAAGAAAAGACCGCTCCAGCCCTATTCCCATCCGTAATCATATCCGAAATCGTCAAAATCACTATTCGAAAGCCCTAAGAACTCCGTCTCAAACACCAAATGGTCTCCGAAATCATCATCATCCTCGGTTGTATCAATCCATTCGTCACCACTATGGTACCCCACAGTCATGTCACTAAACAGCATCTCCATGATTGCCATTTCTTCTAAGAATTGTGCTCTGCCTCTCCTGCGTGGTCTGCGCCGTGGTTGAAGTTCTGCCGGCGAGAAGATGTATGGTTCTTTCGTGACAGGATGTGTATGCGAGTAGTGACAGTGGTTTCCGAATTGACATCTGAATTTGTAATCGGGCGCGGAATCTTTGGCACTATTCTCAAAATATCGACAAGGAATCGTTTTGAGCCGTCCTAGGTATCCATCCACAATTTCTTTCTTCATTGAATTCTCTTCTGTAGTGGTCGGTGGCCAAACCGAACTCGGGATGATGAAGTCGCTGTGGGATCGGCACATGGGACAGGTCTTGCTCGTCTTCTTCAATTCGTTCTTGGATGCTGGATTGTTCGGGGCTGTGGCACGCCAATTGCGAATGCATTCTGGCAAAGTCAAATAATGATAACAGATGCTAAAGAGCACGTACCAAGGCAGAAGGCATGGTCGCAGTTCACGAGGAGGCCGTAGGTGTCAGGCGTCTCGAAGCAGATGGCACAGGTTTGGGACAGGGTTGCGATGGGCGTAGTGACTGGTTGCATCGTCAGACAGGTCGCTGACCTTTACATCTGGACTTACTAGCATCTTGTTCTAGCGCTGTGGGAGGCAGATCCGAAGGGACGTCTGCTGCGCTGCTAGACGTTGCCTGGTCTTGCTTGTTGTACGCAGCGAACATAGAATCGTCATGTTTAAAGTGGCATGTTTTCCCTCGAGAGCAGTAGCCACGCATCCACCACTTGCAGTCAACTTGCGAAGGCGGCAGACGTCTTTCAGTGTTGGGCGGCATCTTCGAGGTTGGGTAGGGATGGAGGTTGAGGTTTGAGGTGTGCGAGGCGTCAACCTTGATGGTTAACGCGTTCAACGCGGCCTCAAGGCGGGGTTAACACGGCTGTCACATGATGACGACAGCCACCCGGAGATTTCCTCCTCGGAAGCATTTTCCTCTTTCCTTTCATTCACTTTTGTCTTTACTACTGTTCTTCTCTTACACAGCATATCCGAAAATCTCTACATGTTCCATAATAAACTTATCGGTAATCGCAAATGACAGCTCGATACCATAGTCTCAATGCCAAGGAAATGCTGAGAAGGATTAGCGTCGAGCCATTATCTGGACTTTTATCGAGCTACCATCTTCTCATTCTGATGCTTTTGTAAACTGGTCAATTCTTGCACGGCTTTTAGGTCGCTGTTTTCAATATCTTCTCTAACGTTTGAAGAATCTATCCAGTCGAGCTTTTGGCTAATGGGCAGCGTGAAAACTGAGTAGAGTAGAGTAGAGTCCGGCCCTGTACTCTACTATATTCTAATGGAATTCGACGGTACTCTAACTCTACTCTACTCAACCTACTCTAGAGTAACTCTGAGTACTAGAGTATTTTTTGACATACTGCTAATGGGAGGGCATCGGCTATTGAAGAGAAACTCTGCAGTGAACTTCATACATCTTAGAAAGGGTCGATAAGCAAAATTTGAATTTGAGTATATGATATTTCAGTTAGCCAACGGGGCATCGAAGAGAAGCCTGCCTAGATTGTGCAATGGGAGAAGTAAACAGTTCCGCAGACAGCATGAAGCTTGTTTGAATCTAAGAGATCAAATGCTGAGTTACTCACTGCGAACGTCTCATTCTAACTTCGTTCTCTCTTGCTCTAATAACCTTCTTGCTGTTTGTTGTATTGAGCACAGTTTCGGGGGAAGGCTAAAATTCGCTATTTCGTACCTGATCACGGATTGCACGCAACTTTTTCTACCTCACCCATGAGCGAAAGCGCTTCAATTTAAAGCAAAAGCCTTTGACGCATAAAAGTTCCACTCAATATCATACTTTCATTCCTGCGACACTGGTTTCTTGAAGTGCTTGTGAGCGTAGAAATGGCATATGCAAAGAGTATTGATAAGTATCTGTCTAAGTTCTAAAATTAAGAAGTTGAAATGGAACTGGAGTATATACAACCAGGAGAGCCCTAGCATCCTCGTGATCACCCCTGTTACTGTCCTATATGCCTCAGGCCCAATACCGTGTGACAATTTCCAACTTTAAATTCATTACTTAGGTAATCTCAGACGATATTTTTTCCTTTTCGCTCCAACGCGGTTAGTCAGCGTCGCCGTTCTGCCCAGGCGCTACTCAACTTCGCCTCACCGGGTTACTCAGTCAAGTTCCTTAATCATGCTTTACTTCCCATTCGGTTCTGCCGTGCCAAAGTTGTCAACTCTACACGACAAGGTTCAGGAGGACGTAGTCGGCTCCCAGGGACCAGGACACCCCCCTAGCTTAGGGTGTAGGAGCCTTTTTAGGCTGCCCCTTCAAAGGACGGACATAGTCCCTCTACTGACTATTTTATCTCCTGTAATATTTCCATGCCTTGACCTTATGCAGGAAACCGTTTTTGAACCCCGAAGTACAGTACATTATAGTCCTGCAGCTAAGAACACATTGTTTGCAAGAGTAGACCTCGGAGTGATCAAAGCAGTCAGACCAGGAGAATCGTCGGCAGGTAGACCATAATGGTGGAGGAGTGAACTGTTGAACTTGGATGCTGGGA
Source organism: Phialocephala sp. D728 (assembly GCA_003988865.1). Lineage (NCBI taxonomy): Eukaryota > Fungi > Ascomycota > Leotiomycetes > Helotiales > Mollisiaceae > Phialocephala > Phialocephala sp. D728. The sequence continues at coordinate 47,324 of QYAJ01000175.1, read as the reverse complement.
ATAGAAGTACACAATCAGATGTCTAAACTAAATAAGAGTGATTAATCGTGTTTATGGCCTAAGATTTTTGTCGGATTTTGGAACACCAAGATAGAGATGACATGTTTCGGAGAGGAAGTTCAACTTGTTTCTTCCGCCATGGAAAAACTTTCTTGTCTGGGAAGCCATTGTTAGCTTAGCGCCTGTGGAATTCACGCCCGGTCTTCAACCTGAATAGTGGCTTTGCATTCATGTCGTGAAGTTTTGCCAGGATATATTTACAAACAGAGGTTCTTTGAAGAACGTAGCGAACTTGCAGGCGGCACAATGCCGGCGAACTTCGATGGTACCTAAGCTATCATGCTCAGCAGCTATTCTTTTGAGTCCTCCAAAAAGAACTCGGCATCCATGCCAAGCATGCAGATGAGCTGCAGCGTGTTCCGAGATCTTTCTGCCGCTTCCGAAGAGTCTGAGGCAAGCTCTCTAGTTGGCCTCGGGCGTCTTGGATAATCGTCTAGCAAACGGTCTTCGCCATATTTAGAGGATATCCCCAGAAACGGCAGATTACTCGCGTTGTCACGATACGGAAGAGGTAGGCTTATCGAAAGAAAAATATTTAAGCACTCCTTACGTTGGTCGTCGTAGGGGCGTATTTCTATACAACAAGTCGTCGCTCCACATAAAGTTAAAGATCAGCAATAATATAATTTCATTGATTGCAAACACACTCGGTTTGTAACAGAGGAAACGATCATGTCAATGCCGTAATAGATGCACAAAGTGGAGTGGGTAGGTCCTACCCACGACGAGGGCATGTTCTCCCAATTGTCTTGTTCTATACATTATCGTATAGCCTCAGAAGATCTAGAAATTGAGCTAGGCCACAACAGCGAGGGTCAGAGATAACGAGGTTCTTCTGAGTAGATGTGAAGTATCTCGAAGTCAAAATTGTGCCTACCAGTAATCATCTTGCTGTCCGGCGAGATGACAATCATGTCCGCATGTTTCTGAGCTCCCTCAATGGCTCAATATCATCCAGCATCCCCTCTTCCAGCTTGTCCCACAGTATACCACAACTAGGCTTACTCGCATCCAGGACTTCAATGACTCTTTTGTTCGTCACCACAAAATCGCACCCAGTGTCCCACAACTCTCCTCTCAACTCCTCATCCAGCACTTGATATTCGTGCACGACTGCAACAGTCTGCGTAGTCTTGTTGACCTTCCCTACCATATATAGCATGGCCCATTCCATATCGAAAAAGCCATGACCCTTCCCAAACCTCAATCCTTTGTGATTGATCGCCCCAGTCCCAGTGACCATGAGCCCAATCTCCATCGGCAGACGTGTAATCTCTGCCAGTGTGATGTGTTTCCCAATTTTCTCCATACCATCCAGCATACTAGCCATCTCCCACCTACTTTCGTCAATCTCCTTAGGATCTAGGATCCAGAACCCTCTTCGTATGCCATAAGTTGTGACCAGAACCGTCTTGCCATCTTTCAAGGCACGATATCGAAGGTGTTGGATGCAATTATCAGGAGCAATGAAAATGAGGTCGGCATTTTCATAAGCGGGTAGAGACACGAGGAGGTCTGTTGCGGTGGAAGATCCTTCGAAGTCTGCAATGAAGGAGGAATAATCGTGATGGAATCGAGAATCCGGACGTGCGACATGTCGGAGCTGCGACCAGACTTTGTTGCGAATGAGGGATTTGTGCGAATCGGCTCGAGGTTCAGATGTCATGGTAGGAGGAGGATAGGTTAGAAGTGATGTTTGTTTCCACGACCGGGAACCGGATCACGCTAGCTCACGCGCTTCAATCACGCCTTGGGCGATCAGTATTTATCCTGTATTACAAATGCCAGCATAGGTGGACCATCTGAAATCGACTTTTTTCATCTTTGGAATCTCAATATCTCTGCCACTAGCGTAAAGTACGGTATTTGTCCCAAAGTGGGATACTCTATGCGCCCTATCGCTCCTGTCGTTCTCCTCACCTCCAGACACAAGGAGGCTTGCTCTTAGTCATTACTAGTACCAACACATTTCCATACAGCATCGACTTACAAAAGGAGGCATTTGTGTGTACGTAACTCCTGAAGCTCAAATGTTAAGATCTGCGGATATCCACCCTCAACTTCAGCCAGGTAACCTTCCCGTTTGCCTACTGGGCACGCAAGGATGACGGCCACGGATAGATAGCCGTGGGGATGTCGGGTACCAATCAACTATCCCGAAACTACTTCCGTCCCGCAGTTCTGGACTGTGGCGACTTGTTCTCATTCTGCATCGAAAGCAATGGCATATTCGTTTATGAAAAATTCCTATGGTTCCATAATCTGTTTGGCATAAGCCCGAAACTCTGTTAACCAAGAAACCATCAGTCATATCACAAATAACTCGAATGCAACTAGTACACCTTTCCAAAACTCTGAATACAGTAGCTTTCAATTCCATGATAGCTTTTTCTCCCGAAGTGGCAAGTCCAGCCTCTCAAAAACGCTAAGACGACCCCATTCTTCGAGCTGGCAGCAGCGCATCTGTACAACACCGATGGTACTGTACATTCCCATTATGTTTCTAAACTTCTAGCCGTAATAATTTGCTGATGAAAGATCATTGCGATACGCACATCCAGAAATTAGAGAAATTGTCCACAAAATACAAATGATATGCAGGATACTAGGAAGACATCAGATCTTTCCCCGCGTTGCTGTTTTGGGAAAGCATATCCGAGTTGATACATAGTGGGGCAGCCGTGATAAGACAGCTGTGAGAAGTCGTTCATCGCCAATGGACTGGGCATACCCGTTGATCGAACGAATTGGTTGCATATAAGAAGAGACACTGCACTTCTTTCTTTCTTTTCCTTCCTAAATGTTCTTATCTCAAGACAATCATCACCACCGTACATAAACAGAACACGATGTCCACCGAACAAGTTTCTACGTCGCTGCCCTATATTGGTGGCAAAGTTGTCACACCCCAACATCCTCTTGGGCCTTTGACAGCAGCAGAAATCAGCGAAAGTACGAGACTGATCAGGGACTTGTGGCCTTCGAACACCAGTCTTCAATTCAAAGTCATCACTTTGCAGGAACCTAGCAAGGCAGACCTCGTCCCATTTCTGGCGGCAGAGCACGCTGGGGAGCCAACCCCCACTATTGGGAGGAAGAGCTTCGTGGTCTACTACATCCGCAATACTGTGAGTATCTCTCTTCTCAGTTCTCGTTGCTCGTGGGTTTTGGGAGCCCTTGCTAACATCAGAACGAAAGGATAAACTGCATGAAGCTGTCATCAGCCTTAGTCTTGGCAAGGTCGAATGGAATGTCAGACTTGGACCAAATGTGCACAGCAATGCCGATGGTGATGAAATTGTCAAAGTCGAGCGGATAGCACTTGAGGATGAGCAAGTGAAGGCAGAAATTGCCAAGTTGCAACTCCCAGAAGGCACCGTGATTATCAGCGACCCTTGGATCTATGGTACTCACATCATGCCCGGCTTTAGCATGATCATTGCTGACAGCATGCAGGTTCCGATGGCGTCAACGAGGGTCTGTTCGCCGACGATAAGAGAATGTTCCAATGCTTCCTTTACGTCCGCGATCCCAACAACTCCTCGGAAGCAGACAGTAATCACTACGCCATGCCGCTCACCATCTCTCCGGTTGTGAGTGCTGAGACCATGAAAGTCACCAGAATCGATATCCTACCCACTGGAGCGGATAACACCCTCAAGGAGCCATCTCCGTACAAGGTCCAGCCCGCAAACGAGTACATTCCTGAAGCTCAAACTTTGAGAACGGATCTGAAGCCATTGAACGTCGTCCAACCAGAAGGTGCTTCTTTCCAAATCTCCAACTTCAGTGAGCAAGGCCATGCCGTCGCATGGCAGAAGTGGGACTTCAAGGTTGGCTTCAACCAACGAGAAGGAATGGTACTCTACGACGTTCACTACGATGGCCGACCTCTCTTCTACCGACTTTCGCTCTCGGACATGGCAATTCCTTATGCTGACCCACGCCACCCATATCACAAGAAGCAAGCCTTCGATCTGGGGGATGCTGGCGCGGGAATCATGGCGAATAACTTACAGCTGGGATGCGATTGTCTCGGATCAATCTATTATCTCTCTGCAGTCTTGAGCGACGACAAAGGAGAGCCCCTTCAGATGCCAAACTGTGTTTGTATCCATGAGCAAGACGCCGGGATTGGATGGAAGCATACCAACTACAGAACTGGACGAGCTGCGGTTGTGAGAAATCGAGAATTAGTTCTGCAGTCCATCATCACGGTCTCAAACTATGAATATATTCTCGCCTTCCAATTCAATCAGGCCGGAGAGGTGATGTATGAAGTTCGAGCAACTGGCATTCTCTCCACCCAACCTATTGACGAAGGTCTCACCGTTCCATGGGGCACTGTTGTTCACCCTGGTGTTCTCGCTGCTCATCATCAACATATCTTCTCTCTCCGTGTCGATCCTATGATCGATGGTCCTCTCAATCGTGTGGTCTACGACGAAGCGCACCCAATGCCACGCTCAGACTTCAACCCTCACGGAGTGGGTTACACCGTCACAGAAACCCCAGTCACGACTTCAGGCGGATATGATCTCAATTATGACGTGAATCGCATCTTCAAGATCCAGAATTCGTCAGTGAAGAACCCTGTCAATGGAAAGCCTGTCGCGTACAAGATCATGGCACCACCGTTCCAGAAGATCCTCGCAGACAACGATAGCTTCCACTTCAAGCGTGCAGAGTTCGCTGATCACAACATCTACGTCACCTCCTACAAAGACGGCGAGTTATACGCAGGAGGAAAATATACCAATCAGTCACGTGGTGGAACGGGTGTTCGAAGCTTTGCGGATCGTAAAGATAACGTGCTCGACGATGACCTTGTTGTCTGGGTCCAATTCGGCATCAATCATATACCCCGTATTGAGGACTTCCCCGTCATGCCCTGTGAGATCCTCAAGGTATCTCTCAAGCCTGTCAACTTTTTCGACAAGAACCCCGCATTAGATGTACCTCCCAGTCAGCAAAGCTTTAACAAGAGCAATCTTTTGAGTGTAGCGCATCAGCAAGAAGTTGGAGAGGCAGTGGTGGGCAAGAAGGGTCAGGTCTGTTGTGTTAAAGAGAGTAGCAAGCTATGATCGCATCAGCTCTACTTCTTTCATCTAGACAGTTTTTTGGGCGTTCTGAGCGAAGTATTTGGGAGAATGGCTAGCTAGTGTAGCTCAAAGTCATGCAGAAATATTGTACTCCTATCTTGATTTTCACAAAACTGATGTGATTCAGGCTTTGCCATCCAACAAATTTCGCTGCCGAATTACTCCATTTGTTATTTCGTTGCTGGCACAATATGGAGAGCTAGCCCTAAACTCTAATCGCTTGAGCAGGACTGCGGATTTTGTTGTACATCGATCGAGTGGATAGACCCATGCTATGACTGAGCATAGTCAATACTTAACCGAAAAATGCGGATACCTCCTCCCCTATTACCCCTTCTTTGGTTGGTTGATTGCCGAATGTGGCTAAAGCCAAGTTTCGGGGTCCAGGCCTAGCAGCCAGCTCGTTCAGGTCTCCACGTACCCTGAATGCACTCTCTTCATCACGGACTGGATACCAACTTGTCTCGTCATTCTTATATCACATGCATTTTTAGGCTGTCACAAATTTCAAGATTTAGTTAGGTATTTATCTGAAGTTAGTGTTGCGAGGTTATAAAGGTGAGAGAAATCAGAGAACAAAGGAAAATTATTCTGTGGCCTGGCAAGGATTAAGTTTTAAGGGGATGTAAACCAACTCTCGCTAGACGGAAAGGCCAATGCTCTTTCATATTCAATTAAAGCTTTGCTTGCACGATAATGGTAGCAATCTACAGCTAGTGCAAGATGCTACTAATGCTCCAAAGAGGGAATTTCTTGACATTAGTTCTTCAGATACCGGCGCTTGCAAAAACTCAAATCAACATCATCTTTTTTCTCTCTTCTTTTTCGAGAAAGGTATTGGTCTACTTAAAGATCAGCAGGTTTTTCAGTCACCAATCTGCGCAAATAAGGTGTTATCAAAAGTGGAAGTATTATATTTCGTGTTCAAGATGGCGTTCGCTCAATGCGGTAGGTGGGGTCAGGGATAGACTTCCCAATCGTATTAAAACACCTGATGTATCTATTCTCAAGATATTTGATAATGAGGCTATAGAAACTATAGAGATGTCCATTGAACCATCGATATGCTCCAATAATTGCCTATTCTAGTCTTCTACAAGAGATTATCTTCTTATCTTCACCCCGTCATGACTAACATCTGCATCTCCCTCGCTAAGTAGAGAGAGAACATTCTGCCCCAACTCAAAATTTTTATCGCAGCTTAGATATTCGATCTACCTTTTAACATTCCGTAGATCGCACCTTGATGTGAAAACAACTTGTTTACGCGTCTCCTTCAATAGCAGGTTTACTTCATCGTTGTCTATTCTTGTTAAAAATTGAAGCTGTAATGCTTGCTTCAGGCTGCGTGCCAGAGTATTTATGTCTCTCTTGCTAGTATTTGCAGCATCAATGTTAATTTATAAAGGTCTAGAAATATCCCGGTTTCTTGGAGATGGTGTTGAAGCTACTCCCTTCTGCATTTCTCTTTGTTTCTAGCTGTTCATTTTCGTTTGCTGCTTTTCGATGCTGAGCGGCTTTCTTTGGAGGGAAGGAATGCGAATTCACCTCTAGTCATCGATCTGGAAGCGATCTTGTAGCGAACCTCCCTGAACTTACATCTTTACGCTACGACCAACCTTCTCTACAATATATCCTCTTCCAGCCTTGTTAGGTCAAGAATGAAGTCCGAATTGCTACCGTCCAGAGCCTTGGGCAAAAGCAACAATGATGGCGCAGCTACCAACCTCGAGCTGCTCCTCGGACATGCTCGACAAAGATGCTAAGGCCTAATTTGCACAAAACAAATGCTTGCTTCTTGATGCCGACGAGATAGAAAGCTCGAAGACTTATATCTCATTGGCAGAGGGAGACATCGAAGCATATCCAGTTGGTATCAACGAGCTACTGAACACATTGAGTGGTAATACAGATGGAAAGGAGAGAGTCCCGACGAGAACTAGCACGAGAAGCAGTCAGAAGGATCTTGGACCGTCTCTTGATGGTGGATTGGCTGGATGGATGCAAGGTACGTATCTTTCGCGATCAGTCGTGAGGAGAAAGAATCTAGGAATGTGATTGAGGCTGACCCTCGCGCAGCTGTACTCAGTCACCTTATCATCATGAACACCTGGGGCTTCATCAATTCCTTTGGCGTTTTCCAAACCTACCACACAACTGCCTTGAATCGCCCTCCTAGCGACATCTCTTGGATCGGTATGTTCCAAATATTCCTCCTCTTCTTCATCGGCACTCTCTCTGGCCGCTTGACCGATGCTGGCCATTTCCGTCCGGTATTCATCGTTAGCTCGGTCCTCGGCAACGCTGGTCTATTTTGGCATCTCTGTTAACTTGTTATTGGCAGCCACTCCTTGCTCAAGGTGTGTGCTGTGGATTGGGGAATGGCTAATTAGTTTATCCGGGCCTAAGTCTGCGCAGTACGTATTTCAGCAAGAAAGGGAGCCTTGCGTAACCCTGACAGCTTATCTGGAGGAAAGGAGGGTAGTATACCTATGCTCCAATCTTTGCTGGACTGTCTTTGTTTATAACCCTATGGGAAGCTGCATCCTCTTTGCGGCAAGATGGTGAGAGAATCCAAAGTTAGGGGCAAAGCTATGAACTGGGAGGTTGGGGTACCAAGACATCTTGGTAGACAGCATGGAGGGAATCGAAGAGATGAGGGTTAGATATACATACAACAGGTAGGCCTGGGGATAGGCGTAAAGATAGAAATAGCTTTCTTTGAGGTCCTCGAGTTTTTAGGAATAAGACTTCCCTGAAAGCATTCGCTGATGTCCAAGTCTATGCATAATGCAAATGATATTTGTAAAAAACGCTAAACTTTCACTTTTGTCTTGATCTCCATCTTTCTGAGTCTTTTTCAAGGCTTTTGATTCCTGAATTCGATGAATAAGGCTTCGGAATATTCTGATATCATGTGCCCCATCAGCCCAACGAGGAGAGGTCTGGAGAAGCAGACTCAGTATGGAAACTGACTCGAGCCACGATTGCAGGGTACGGCATCGTCTAGAACTAGTGATCTGCTGTCTCCGTTTCTCTATCTTGAAATGTCGGTTGCGGCTCATATAGGAAAACTGGTACAATGGACGCTAGTGACTGCCGGCAACTGTTGGCTTTAGAACTCAATTTGGACCGTCTGCTTCATCTGGCTCATCATCATCTCCATCTCCCGCCTTTAGCTTACCAGGAGGAATCAATTGCGGGCTTGGGAGAGACTCTCTTTGAGTTTGAGTTTCTGCATGCGCCTCTAACAGGTTTCTTCTCTGCTTCCCTCGTTCTGGAAGACTGCTAGAACCAACTCTGAATCAACAAATGACGCACAAATATTGAACAAATAGGAGTATCAAAACCTGGTGTAGATAGAAGCGTTAGGCTACTGCGGCATTATAAATGCCCAAAGACAAGACTGACAGGCAGGACTACCACTAAGCGTATGCAGTCTCCTGACTTTGGGAATAGCCAGCTGCCCCTCCTCTCCTATCCTCTCCAGCGATGCACAATAAAGTGGTGCCTGCTTTGGATAACATCAAAGGAAGCTTTTCCCAGTATGCTCAAAGATCCATCGGCTCTTAACTACATCTGTAAGGTTGCAAGGCCATTGAAACTTCAACGCTCGATCAGGAAGTCATTTCAGGTTATGTGCCATGACTGTGCTCCCTCTTTTGGTTGCTTGATAGCCGCGATAACAGACAATAGACCAAATAGAAGAATAACAGAGGTTTTGTTCATGCTGTTCGTAAACTCTAATTTAGTAAACCATTACCATCTTCTCGTGGGGTCATGCACTCCCACCCTTATTCGATATCTTGCTTTAAACCTCACCGTAGAGTGAAAAAGATTCATTTGTAATACACTACCAAGTTTCGACAGGAAGTGCATCTCCGAGAAGCGTTCTTCTAGCCGCCTGAGCTTAAGGGATGGAAGTCCGGGAAGGTCGCGCTTTGGCGGCGGTGATGTTGATATCAATCTAGGACAACACCGGTTATCACACGTCAACCCTAACTTGAAAAAAATCTGTTTCTGTTTCGGAAAGGTGACTAGGGCTGCTTTATCAGCAATGTAAGTTGATTTAAGGTGAGTGGGGGTGAGTTGAAGAGGGAAGCGTAAGCAATGGCGAACAGGGATTGGATGCTGGAGCTATGGGACCTGTTTCAACTGATCGAGTACAATTTCTATCGCCAGCTAAAATTGGAAAAGTTTAGAGGTTATTTTGGGGGTCTACTTTAGACTCCGGCTTACTGTATTGATTGACCGGTGACATTTGAGCCCATAGATACGCTGGTTTGAAAGATTGAATCAAAATATAATTAGGTCTAAAGTGTTATATCTTAATATACTACGCGTATTATATTTATATTTTATAAAGAAGAAATCCAATGTGCAATTTCATAATTTGGACTATTTTTGCCTAAATGTAGATCTGGCCTAATGGAATTTGGAGAACATCAAATTTTGCTACTCATTTTCCAATATGGAACGGTTTGCCTTCGTTGCTAACTCGGCAATGTAAGCAACAAAAGCGCCGACCATTCGTGGTTAAATTACGTGCATAAAATCTTTTACACAAGAGTAGCATGGTTGGATTACCAAACACCTCACCTATCACAAATGCGAAGTTGTGTATGTAACACGGTAATAGATATTTACTCATAGCGCTAGTCTAATCTTAACTTAGTCAAGACCTTCTTCCTCGATAAGCTACTGGTAATCCAGACTTCCCGTTGCCACTCCTTAACAAAGCCACCGCACCCTCGGCTGCCCTTGTTCTCACTTCCTCCTTACTCACCCCACTATCCACTTCGATAATCTGGTCCTCTCCGATGCACACTGTGCACAGCCATTCATCACCATTGTCAACACTCTTCTGGAATTGTTCTTCGTACTTCACTTTTTTGCCCTTTGCTAGAATTTGGAGTTCCTCCCTCGGGTGCAAAGCATGAACTTGATCCTTAATAAGTCGGTGCATGAGCTTAAGAATGCCCATTCGGTTTAACACTTGCTTACAAATCTCCAATGAACCCGAGTCCACCCAAACAGCACCCAACACACTTTCCACCAAGTCCGAGTAGAACTTGTTTGCATTGACTCGGGCCAGCAAGTGCCAAGGGTATTCCTTGCCCTTTTCAAGAGCATGGATGATATCGCATCGGAGCATCGCATGCCGGCGCTCCACTTCGCATTGTGTGTCGCCAATATCGGGTAAGCCGTGACTCATGAACCGCCATAGAGGTAATGAAAATACTGATTCCTCTTTAGTCAGTAGGCCAGACTCTGGGTCTTCCTTCAAGTCCGTTTTTTTCTGCGTGATTTTCCACTCCAGAGCGATGAAGCTGAGATAATCCCCATTGACTAAGGATGTTTTGTAGAGATGCATAAGAGAGTGCGAGAGTTCTTCTTCGTATTTCATGAGCTCATCCACAATGATGACCTCAAGAATAGCATCTCCCAGAAATTCCAAGCGGTCGTAGCTAGCAGCGGCCATGCTGTAGGAACTATGCGACATAGATTGGATTAGTAGAGATTTCTTCTTGAAAGGATACCCCACCAGCGTCTCCAAGTAGTGCAGGTTTGCTGGTAGTGGTATATTGGCTGCTGCTATCTCGAACAGCCGTGATCTTCCAACTTCAAGGCTCGGTAAGTCAATCTCTGGTAAAAATATCTTTGCAATTGACATCGATGTTGGGTAATTGCCCATTTTCCAACCCGCACCGATTAATGACTCTACTACATCTGCAATTGTTTTGGTCGGCATTTCCCTAGTTGTCTTCTCTTGATCTCCAAGTTGGGTATCAACATATATTGGTCGCCACTTCTTGCCAGTGAAGGTCTTCGTGAGAATAAACTTTTCCACGCCACGATCTAAGCCAGCTTTACAGAGCCTTGAATTTGACACAATTGCATCTTTCTTGTGGGACAAGTAGCTCTCAGGCCAATGTGGATCTATCAATATTGCAATTAACTTATAGACGTCCATATCAAGAGGAGCAACGAAACTTACACTTTGACGCCGCAAATATTGATGTGAAGAATTTGAGAACAGAATCGCCCAAGAACTCCAATTTTTGGTAGTTTCCCTGCTCTCGTGCGACAGGAGTGCTAATTGCAATTCGGATGAGTTCAAGGTCTGGGATTTCGATTTCAGAGAGGACCGTTGCACAAAGTTCTCCAACGAGGAGTTGTACTTCAATATTGTGTAAGAGTGAAGGAACTAATAATCCGAACTGAGAAAGTGCCGTCGGCAAGGTATCCATCTTTAGTAGAAACCGTGGAAATACTGTAAAATATTCCGCTGAAGGCCCCCGGTTCGTTGCAAGATCTGAAGTAGTGGGATAAAGAAAGTCTGAGCGATGCGACCAATTTCTAACTGCTACAAAAGGCTGATCCTGGGGGAAGCTTTCGTGATCTTTGTGGGGTTTCTGTATCAAGTTCAATGGCGGCTTCGTTGATAGCCATTTGTGAAACAAGTATGGATGGCCACGATTCTGTGGGTCTCGAAGCAAGCCAATAGTATCACCCGCACGATCTGTGGAAATGGATGACAGATCTTCTTGCAAGAAAGAACTTATATTCACATCCGTTGCCTTGAAGAGAGCAATATGTCTCAGCCGCTCAACTTCCCAGCGATGTCCGTAAGAAAGAGAGAGCAGAGCTGTCGTATCGTCCGCTGTCAGCAGCGAGTGTGGAATGCTGGTGGCCGGTCCAAATCCAATCTTCCACTCAGATAAAGAGCTGAAATATATTCGAACAGCCTTCATGTCGGGAATATTGGCTGGAATCAGCATCTGTACCTGGCACTTCGTCAAGTCAGCTTCACCTTTTACGGTCAAAACTCGTCGTTGTAGTTTCTCTTTATGCTCCCAAGCCCAGGCAACTGCTGGCCAGGGGTTGTATTGCTGCTGGACCTCGATTAACGAATCTTGCTCCTCCATATATTTTGAGTGTTCCGTAAAATTGAGAGGTAAAAGGTGGTCGTTGACCAACCCTGCACGGTACAAAGCGACATAAGCTTCAAATGCAGCGTCCTTTGTTGCATTCTTCACAGATCCCCACTGAATCTGGCTCTTATGTTCTCTCAAACTGTGATCAAGAGTGGTGGGTAGAATGACCTTTGCGCTGACCAGAGGTGTCTCCCCTTGCCCACTTTCTTGAAAAATGACGTACTCAGGTCTCATCTGTAACTCAGAATTCGAAGACAGACGAGAACAAAAGCATTCCAAGTGACTTTTCGCGGTGTCCATTTCCAAGAGAGCACCTGTACTTTGCACTCTGAATACCCGGCATTTGCTCTGCTCCATTTCGTTTTCTTCAAGCTTTGCTTGTGTCTGAACACTTTTCTCTTCCATTTCATATTGCAGCTTCATCTGACGCTCCAGCTCTTTCCATTCAACGACGCGACTTTCTGAAGTTTTCTCGAGCATAATGACTAGTTTCGACCCTCGCAATCGGGCTCTGCCCCTGCGCTGGATAAATGACTTGAGATTGGCGGGTTCGTCGAAACAGATGACCAGGTTGCATTGTGGGATGTCAATCCCCTCTTCGACCACGCTTGTCGCTATAAGGAGATTGATTTCGCCGATCCGGAACTTTGCGAGTGTCTTGGTCTGAGACTCGTGGTGAGAGTACTCAAAGATATCGTGTTTCCTAACTGGGTGCTTGGACATGCCGACAACCATTCCAAGGCAAAACAATTTATCGGTATCTAGATGCTCGGAAAGGAGGCAGTATAACATGTACGCCATCGCTCTTTCTTTGACGAAAATAATACCAGTCGTGTTTTTGTCACAGGAGCTTAAAAATCGAATGAGGGCGCCAGCTTTGTCGGAGATTGAACCTTTGAGGGGAATGGAGATAGTGTCAGAAGCCGAACCCAAACAACGCAAAGCATTCGCTAGATACTGCTTCTCGGAGTCTTCCCACCCCAAAAACTTTGTATCTCTTGAGTCAATACCCTGGATAAAGCCAGATGTGACTTTGGAGATATAGGCATCGGCTGCCCAATCCCCAAGGACTTGGTGGACTGTGACAGATGTTTGAATGAATGACTTCATCTGCTTCTGTACGAAGGTGTTCTCTGCCATCAATGCCTTTTTCGGTTTCCCTTTAGCTGCCTCGGTGTTTGTATTCCATAGGCGTACGATTTCTGGATCTTCATGAATGTTGAGCTTTTTATGCGCATCGCCTAGTCTGATCATGGAATAGGTACGCCTTCTGGAGTTGACGACAGCGTCATAATGAATTTGTATCAAGGTTGGTAGATTGGCATGCAAAGCTAGATCCCTTTTCTGTTTAAGGGGACTCTTGCATTTAGCGTCCAGACTGTCTTCGAGAGCCTTGAGAGCATCCAAATTAGAGCCCATGATTGGACTAGCTGTCAATCCAAGTATATGTGGCACAGGTGCCCTGACTTCCTTCGATGGCCAATAGTAGCTCTTCATGAGTTTGCTTCCGGGATGCTTCCCGATACAGTTATGAACTAGCACAGTGAGAGAGAGTTTAAAGATAGCTTGGAAATGGTAGCAGCTCACCTTCGTCGAACACAATCAAAGCTAGCGACTTTATCTCCACAAATGCATGGAAAAGTGCGTCACACAATACTGCATATGTCGAAACAACAATATTGACATTGGTTAATGCAGCATCCCAGGTGGCTTTGTCTGACCATTTGTCAACATTATCTAGTGATGTGAATGACTTGATCTGGACCGAGGCTATTTGGGACTGGAGAACAGCGAGCTGCTGCAGACAAAGCTGCACTGTTGGAGCTAAGAACCATATGATCTAAACTCTTTAGTTTGAAATTGATGACCATTGGCTGGTCCTAACCTTTCCAACTGCCGTGACTTCCAGCTCCTTCTTGATGCGAAGAACAGCCCTATTGAAACAAAATCATTCAGATCATAGCGAGGAAAGTCTGGATGAGCATATTGTATAGCTTACACATGTGTTTTACCGCTGCCAGTATCCATCTGGATTGTATATTGTCAGTGGGAATAGCAACGGTGGAGAAGAAAGAAGACACACTGCGACAATCACATTTCCTTTCAGGCTTTCTTCTAGCATTTCCGTCTGGTAAGCTCTTGACTTGATGGTACTATCTTCTCTTCTGGTTTCTGCAGTCGCGAGTATAGATGCCATTGTATCTTCGGAGGTTAGCAAATATTACTCGGACAGATCCATGGAGTCGCCTTCCTGTACCAACAACAATGGAAAGCAATGTCTGCCTGATTGTGTACCTGGATAGGCTTGAAAAAGCCAATCTTCTATGATTAAACGTGGTCTCTTGAGTTCCTGATCGACTGAAATGTATTCAAAATCTCTTGGTAATTCTAGCACAAGCTATGGTCTATGTAGGACTTTTCCCAGGATAAAGTGAATATCGGCACTTTCAGGAGGTTGCTAGCTCTTGTCCTTTCGTCGGGTAATCAGGTAGCCCAGAATCAATAAACTTCAGGCAGACCAAATATTAGACAAGGCTCCCATTCTGAAGTACGCCTCACTCTCCTGAGTAAGCCCTGGATATGCAGGAGGCCTCCTGCACCCTCGCCTGCAGATGCTCCTAAATGTAGTAGGCCTCCTAGACGTCACAGATGCGTCATACATTTTTTGGCAGCAATACCTCCATTGACAGTATTTCATATTAGCACCCAATCTTCAAAGCTTTTCCAGTGGACTTGGATAACCATGGTGTTTCTCGAAACTCGACTTTGTGCTGGTTGTCCTTTATGCGAGGTGAGTCACCGGATAAGGAAAGCGAGACAGTTTGTCCAATGAGATAAAATGAGTCATTTTCATGGTTTTGCACTAACCAAGAACATACATAATCACACCTAGCATCAGTGACGTCTACATACATGTAGGTTTTGGGAGCTGAAACTTGGCGGAGGGCGCTTGGTCTCCTCCTTGCTTTATTTAGATTTAGATACCCTAGCGAACTTGCCGATACCAGTCCGATATCCTATAGCTAATCGCCTATAACATTCCCCAAATTGCAATCAGGGAACCATTGTACAGGGGTTATAACACTAGAAGTAAACTTGGGTATGGTCTCTTCACTTATACCCGAGCATTTCTCAGGGAGAAGGCTAGATAGGTAATAGCTCCTAGATTGATAGTGTAATTACCATAATTCAATTGAGGCGGCTTTACTAAAACTTTATGTGCTATAGCTAAATCCAAAGTGACAATTTTGATGTGGAACAAACTATCAAATGATCGATGAAAATAATCCAATCTATAGAAGTCCAATCGAGAGACCTTAGCTGCTGCTTGGATCTCCATGCTTTCTCCTCCTATGTCGACTCATGTTGTCAGCCCTAGTCCTTTGTCCACAATCAAGACACACTCTCCTGTCTCTCGGTATATTATTTGCCCGAGCATAGTCTTCATGGTGCGCCCAGAAGTGTCGATTGAGATCTTTGCGCTCTGCTGTTGCGAAAGGGCAGAGATGACACTGACGAGGCTTTGTGTGTACATGCTCATGCTTTCTAACAATTTGGTAAGCTGAGGCCGTTTCTAGGAGAGATTGGCAAGAAACTAACGTTAATTTGTACTGCGCTGTGTACATCTTGCTGCAATATGTGCATTGGAATAGCTCACTCGCAGACCTGACCTCGGAATCCCCCAAACTCTGCTCTGAAGGACTCTGAGGCACGAAATTCGGTTGATGTTCCACATTGTGCAGTGTAGACTCGGCTGTTAATGGTATTGCGGCTCCGAGCTGAAATATTTGATCTGGGCGGACACCATAAGGGAGCTCCAGGGGTGGAGTAGTAGTAACCGGGTTACCTTTGTATGAGGCCATATCAAAATTTGGGAAGGTATGCTCTTGAGCATGATTACCGTAGTTGGCTGACGCAGCAGATGGTGGGTTTGAACCCTACAGGTTCTGATACCGGTAATCGGACGAGGAAACTGGCCCCGAACAATAAAGATTGCTGTGATCGGACCAAGAATAGTTCTCAAATTCGAGTAGAGAGAGGTTCTCAGGAGGTAGCCGCGTAGATTGCAGGGTTGATATAGTTCCCTGCGAGGTATAAGATGGTTGATCGAACCCGCTAAAGTACTGAGCACCTACAGGATTAGTGTATCCGTCTGGCCCGTAACTCGCTTCATAACTTGATGTATCTTGCTCGTCAGGGTTGGTGTAATCGGACGTTTCATCCGGGACCCATCCAAAGCTAGAAGCTCCACGAGACATGATGTTGCTTGGGATTCCGCTCCATCCAAGAAGTATTGAAAGCCAGATCAAGTATCTACAGCCGGATGGTGGGCCTGAGAGTTGCTTGTGAATCGGATCCTGGATGGCACGATGATATTTCTCGTGAGTTAGCGCCTCAGCAATTATGTCCATGAGAGATAAGTGAACATACTAGCTTCCGATGTCACTATAATACCTGGTCTTCATGACCTGAACAGTTTATGTCCCCTGTTCATCCTTCAGAGCCCTTGGACACACCCACAAAAAAAACTGCTCCGGTAATTGAGCAACTTGCGTAGAAAGTCTGCTATCGCCACAAGCAGCTGCAGAGTCGGGCTAGTGATGTTGTGGTTTTGAACAAGTTGTGAATGACTTGGCACTGAAAAGTTTTGCAAAATTTCGGCTTTAGACTTGGTGATGATACAGGTAAACTCCAATAGTGAGAGGAGATGTTCAATATATCTCGTATCGCCGCCACTGCACGTTGTGTCTCGACCATTGGTCGATGATAGCATGTAGCTGGCTATCAACGTAATCGTCGGGCGAGCTGCATGGAGGCGTTTAGTGTCTGGGTGTCCTGGAGGCCCGCTACAGACCGACTATATCGTAAGCCCAATTGAAAAACAGAAATAATATATCTCACTATTCCGCGCCCACTCACCGAAGAACAGCGGATTGATTGGTCCAATACATGGGTATTCTAAGACCTAACAACTCAAACACCTGGTGAGAATGTGTTGCATCCTTAATTTGCCCTGATTAACCGCCTCACTTTTTCCATCTGGAATTTCTCTATTCGGTGTCGGCGCGTGTTATGGACTTCTGCCCAGTGAGCATCAGTGTACACGCAATGCAAGCTAGGTCTCAATTTCTCAGTTGTGTGACGTCCGTTTAGAAGCACTGGGAGAAGTTATCATTCAACCAAGCTTTGCACTACATATTGAGCCTCGCGTCATCTACATACAAATACCAAAAGCTCCTGTTCAAACAATCCATTCCTCAGAATCCCAGCTTTCGGGTGATCTTGCTCCTGAATATCACTTTCTCAACACTAGTTATCATTAACATTCCTTCGAATCACAATCTTCGAACATGCCATCTCTTCTCAGTAAGGGTAGAGAATTGCCTGACAGTCAATGCCGATAGCAGCTAATATGCGGCTTTGTAGAGTTTTCCTCGAGGGACACTGATCCTCGTATCAGAGTGCCGGTCAACGCCAAGCTTGCCAACCGGTTTTATGAGCCCATCATCCTGTTAAAGGTCCTCAATTCAACGTGCGATAACAAGCTTTCTAATGCTCCGGATCTATCATCGGACATGACACAATCTCCTGAGCATACTTTTCAATGGTTCGTCAATGCTCTTGCTCAGTTGTGCGACAGTGACAAAGGGGGCAAAACGGTGACCGCTTTTATTGTGTTACAACACCCGGACCACATCGAGTATCGATTTACCTCAAATCAGCGAGACACTGAGGAATTTACTCGTGCCCAAATTTTCACTTCTTCTATCCTCCACGTTCTCGGCAACATGCAAGGAAACGAAAAGCCGACCGTAATCTCAGATATTTTACGGAGATCGCTATCTTTCAGTCGCGCTAGGGTGACGGTGGAAGTAAGGATACTAAAAGCTCGAGCTGAGGAATGTATCAGCGAATGCAAGCTAGAAAACACGGATGAATGTGAGTATGAAGGTCCGGGTCTTGCGTCAAATAACTAAGTTTGTGTGTCAGCTCGGTCGATACTCGACAAGCTTAAGGAGATGTATGAAGGATTACTGGTCTCTAACAAAGAAGAGTTGAACGATAATGAATGTGGGTACTTTCCCGCCTGTAACTATTCCATGTCGAATATTGAGTTAGTTGCGAAACACTGCGAGGCCCTCGTAAACTCTATCAGCCGCCTCCACCACTCCGAAGTTCATGAGTTCATCTGCAACAAAACAAAGGAGGGCAAAATAGACGAATCTGAGAAATGGTCTGAACTTCGACATACAGCAGGACGCCTCCTTTCTTATCTACGAACCGCCAAATCCCTCGTATCGATGCCCAAACGGTGGCCAGAACTCTTCGATAACCCCAGGGTCTGTTACATTTCCTCGAGTGTCCCTGAGGCATGCCCATTTCGGGGCAAGCGCTCTCTTGACAGACTAACAGCGCATGATATCATCGGACGCATGACATCTGATCCCAGAAAGCAAGAGGAGTACAAGGCTCACGCACAAGAACTGCAAAGGGTTGGACTGGACCGAGCCTTGCAAAGCCAAATTGAGAAAAGAAAGTTTCGACCTATTGTCCATGCTGAAGTTCTTCTCCTTGAATCCCTTGAGAGTGCCGGCGGCACTCATCCCTCTAAATTTTTCAACGGCTACAAATACATCGGCTGCAGCAAACCTACCTGCAGATTGTGTTGTCACTACTTTTCAGTGCATCCTAGTGGTGTCGAAGTTCGGCGAACGCATCATAATATATATCCACCTTGGAGGATGCCAGATGTGTATGAAGATCAGGGACCACAGGCTGAAAAGGGTAGGAAGGACCTTATGAACAAGGTCTTGTCCCTGATCAGGATGGACACCTTCAGAGTTTTGAAAGAGAAATTGGCAGAAGGAAGACGTCACGACTCTAGCACAGACTCTACATATCCGAGAGGCAGTGCTTCCGCTGGAAGCCTCAAGAATATAGAAGATTTGATGTCAAGTCTAAGGAATTTGGATGTCCACTGTTCTGATTGTGAGGAGGAAATGAGTAATATTGGTGAGGCAAGCTTGTTGGACGAGGGCGAGCAGTTTTCATCTGAGGTCGAGTGTGAAGAGGATGGCGGGGTGAAACTGTTATGGGAAGCACAATATGCATCGGTGTAATTATCATTCCTCTTAACAGACCAAAGAGGTATTCGCATCTCCTCCTTTATTCCTTTTTTGGCAAGTAGAATACCTGAAGATATATATATGTTATTATAATTTATTTTATTTTATATAATATTATTTAAATAAATAAACTTATTTAAAATTAAGTATTTTATAGAAATTAGAAATAAAAATTGTTAAATGAACAGGCCCGCCGCATTACTAGTTTTCTGGGCGTTCTTCCACTGTCCCAGCCCAAGCCAGGTTGCCTGACATCCTCCAACTTCAGGAAAACCTGCCTCTGATCGTGAAATAGTAACAGTGAACGAAGTGCGCGGCACGTTAACTTACAGAAAGGAAATGCGGGGGCTTGCATCTGCCATCAATCGATCCCTGCCGTTCGTCTTCCACTAGAACGGCTCTGGCAGCGCACCAAGGGTCCAGGGGAGGTGGCCGCCGCCGCGTCAGATTCGAGCTCCTCTTCTCTGGAGCGGAAATTTTCAATAACCAGCTTGCTGTAGCCTTCCCAACCCTCTCAGCCTTTCCTACCTCTGCGCACCCTCGTCCATTCTCCACCCAAACTATCCTGATAGCGGGTGACAGCTTTGCGCATCCTCTCGAGACATCTCCTGATCTTATCAGACTCTCGAGGTCGAAGAAGCGTTTGGTTGCTTCTTTCTATCGAGAGTTTACCTTCCCTTCGCCCCGCCTGCCGGTCGCCCAAACGCGACCTTTCCCTCCCCTCTTCTTCCCCTCGTCCCGACTTCAACCCGACTTCTCGCCGACCTTTCCACCCAGCGCCAGCAACACAACGACTTCGAAATGACGGCTTATCCGGGCCCGGGGAGCAACTACTCTCCTCATCCGCATCCAAATGCGCACGCTCGGCCTCACTCTCAGCCTCATTCTCTTCCAAATACCGGCATCCAAGTCCCAAGTCCAAGCCCAGGAGGACATCATGGCGATCCTTTGTCGGCGCACTCGCAGCACGGATTGCCCATAGGCCACTCACCTTACCAGTACGATCACCAATCTGCGCAGCAATTGCAATTGCAGTCGCCGTTGCCATATGGTAATGGGCACATGCATGGCAATGGCCATGACCATGGACACGCTGAAGGTGTGCAACATCCAACGTCAGTTCCGCCACCGGCGCCTGCTATCAAGGGAGAGGGGCAAAAGGGCAATCGTTTGCGCAAAGCTTGCGATCTATGCAGTGCTCGTAAAGTCAAGGTAAGGTCTTGGTCGGACACGATTATCACCATTTACTGAACGCGTTTGTCTGTAGTGCGACGAGAAGGGACCGCCGTGTCAGGCGTGCGCCTCCCTAGGTCTCGAATGCACCTTTGACCGACCGAGCAGAAGACGTGGACCCCCAAATCGCCATGCTGAAGCGATCAAGAAGCGCAAGATGGAATCGCCAGGCAGCGGAGCGGCAGGTGAAGCCCCTTTCTCGACACCTACATCCCCAAACAACGTCGCAGAGACACTCGCCTCCTTCTCTTCGCACGCGGTTCTCAATGCCGAATCCATCTGTCCGTACTCTACACTTGAGCTTCTTGTCGACGACTTCTTTATTTACATCCACCCGCTATGTCCTTTCCCACACGAACCGTCCTTCCGAGCTGCTTTCAAGCATCGAGAAGATCTCAGCAACCCAACCTTCCTCGCACTCCTTGCTTCCATGATTGGAGCATTGGTTGCATCGTTCCCCCGCAAACCTCGATTACATCTGAAGGCCCAGCACCGCGAACATCTGTTCCCGAACTCCATGAGCTTGGTAGACCGTTGCCACAAGGTTGCCGTCGAAGCACGAGGAGCAGGCTACCTTGACAAGGAACTTTCGGTGTATGACGCTGTTACGAGTTACTTCCTCGGCCTGGCGGGTGCATATACATTTCGATGGAAGCAGACCCGGTTGTACTTTGGGGAGACATTGACTATTGCACGAGTACTGGGTGCACATAAGGACAAGGACCCAGGCCTTTTGTCACTCGGGGCATTACCAGCTGTCTATGGTGGAGTTGAGAATACTTTCGAGACCCAACCTCAGCAGGTAGATTTCATCAGGCAGGAGATTGGTAGGAGAGTCTTCTGGGTTATGTATGTAGGAATTGGGTATGTTCTCATGTCTGCCTTCCAGCACCTTTCTGACAAGTTGCAGGTCAATCCAGCAGCTCGGTTCTAGTTTTGGAGAACTTCTGATGCCTCCTCCCACACCGACCGACTCCTATCCTCCTTTGCCCATGGAAGTCGATGATGAATACATTTACGTTGATCGCGTCGATCCTCAACCGGCTGGTACCATTTCCAAAATCACAGGCTTCAACCTTAATGCTAGAGTCTACATGACTACAGCACCTCTTTCTACAATGGAGCTAGCTTATGGCATCAACCAGGTCTTCGACTGGACCCAGCAAAAGCGAGTATTAGAGGAATGTCTCCGAAACTGCAAGCATGCTCTTGATGATGCTCCACGCGAGTTACTTTTACAGACAGGCTCGAGACCAGGAGAAATTCCATCTACTGGTGCTCAATACTTTCCGCCAATGACCGAGTACCCGGGGCTCAGAACAAATGGAAAGGAGGCTAGCGAGTGGCAATTGACTCACCCAGATGTCCGACGACAACTCCAATATGAGATTCAGAAAGCAAATATCTATGCAAGTCAACTTGGTACGAGATCCTACATAGTCGAGAAGTATTGCAACCTGCAGGACGCGCATGAGGCGAGGACTGGCGGAGGACCGCAACTAAATACCCCTACACCTAGCGATCACGATGGGAGCGAGACCAACATTATGGAGGAGAGAGAGAGTATCGTCAAAGATTTGCTTGGAGTGCTGAATTCTATCAGTCAGGTCAATATGGAGCCTAACGGAGGCAGCTTTGTATGTGACAGTCTCCTGCTTTCTGTACCTCGTATGCTGATTATTGCTACAGATCAACAAGATCCGCCAAATTGCGTCAACCTTGATCGAGACTCCTCAAAATCGGAAAGGGCCGCTCGCTGTCACTGCTGAGGATTATTTGAGCAAATTCCTGGGCGTCTTGATGAAGCTGGAGAAAATCAGTCCAGGCGTCCGAGGCGAGAGTGCAGATGGTGTCGTGGATGAGGAAGAGGAGCTGAGGAATTGGGCGGATTTGCGAGAGTATCAAATGAAGTTCGCTCAGGCCGGAGGATTTTTAAGTGAGCTGTGAGCGGTTTTATTTTCCACGGAGCAAAAAGGGGTGCTTATTATGGCAAAGCATGGCGGCAAAAGTCTTATTTTGGCGTCGAAAGAGTTTCGGGACGACAATTAGAACGGAGGAGATGATACCACAATACAGGGTGCACATGTATGGGTTTGGTGACAATGTCATTATCCATACATAGCGCCGCAAGAACTTTTTATGATGCAGAGCAAGATGGCTAGCAGATCAGCACAAACGCAGATTTTTGCAGGTATCTGAAGCTTTATGCCGCAGAATTGTGATCAGATTAGCAAAAATTAATTGAGACGACAAAGTGGTTTCCATCTGGATCTAATTTTGTGATCATGTTCCAAGGCTGCCGGTTCGGTGCTACAATTTGCAGACATCAATTTACCAGATTTGGGCACTGCTTCCACTCAAGTCCAATGATAATGTATCGCGCCAACCAACTCCAGCAACTTGTCAAACAGGACCTGCTCATCAATCGGTCTATCACGATGAAACTGATCTTTCTCCCCAAATTTGGGTCCTAGCGTATTTCCAACACTAATCTTCTTGATTGCGATGTTGTCATTCATACCCGAAGATCCTGTATGGAATGGATTGAGCCCGAGGTGGAAGGAGTCCCAGTTGTTGTATGTAAGGAATAAGCTTGAACAGAGAGTAGAACAACGGGAAAGAGGTATAGTATCAGACTGCACATATTTTTCCAACGGACATGGACGTGACGTGAATGTTGAGCCAATGATAGTTCTGGCTGCATGATGCTGATTCGAAATCCAGACACTTGCCACAGAAAAAGCTTTTCCAAGCTCGTCCACGTAATGCCTACTTCTTTAACGTATAGCAGAAGATAGAAGTTCTCATTCGATCCCGTTGCAGAATAATGGCCGACGATGTAATTCGTGGAGAGTTCTCTCGTATGCTGTCTACCAGAACGCCGTCTCTATGCTTGATACACTATTGTACACCTTGTGGTCGTTCAGATCATGGTCGTTGGCCTGGTCCCGGAGGTCCTATTTGCCTCGGCATCTCTTGCGCTCCTTCAGCCTTCAGCTTCTCCAGAGTCTTATTCCGTTGGTATTCCATTACTCTTCGTTTCTTGAAGTATGTGACCTAGTTCAAACAGTCAGCCACCGGCCGCAAAGTTTTCTTGTTGCCCCTCATCACTTCCTAGAAGCTCTGATATACCTCCATAAGTGCATGTCGGAAGATAGAGACTAACCCAACTCGATGCGCAGTTTGCTTCAAACCCTCGTCCTTCCGCCGAACATGCCTTTGCTGCTTTATCCTTCTCCGATATGCTGTCCACGATGCTGTTCTTGTCTAAGCAAGCAAAATATGCATCTCTCATCTCCCAGCATTTTGCTCGTTCACTGCGATCAGGAGCTATCGGTGCGCCATCTGATGATATCTTTGGAGCCGGAAGAGAAGCCGGAGAAGTACTGAAAAATCCCATTTTCTAGATCTTGAGGAGCCGTGCGTTCCTTCTTTCAAGTAGACTCGAAATTTAGCAGTCTGCGAATGAATTAGTACTATGACCCAAGCAAACTTTAGTAGACAGGAATTAGCTTACATCTACGGCTGTCAGTCCAATTCAGGTCGAACTCCAAAGCTCCCCAGCGTCTTGCCTCAAAGTTGTCTTATCACGTGATGGCAGAAAAACAACCCGCTAAACCCAATACGTCTCAATCTTTGGCCTCACAACAGGTAACGCAGCTTCTCGAGCTCCCTTCACTATCACAGCGTCAAACATTAACAAAGAACAAATGTTACCCAGATAACATCCGCATCCAAACACACATCAAGCCAGCATGGCTCGACGGCGACGACCTCCGCGACCTGGAGCGCTCACAGAATTACCACCCTTGAAGATCCTCGCCCAGATCGTGCTGCTTCAGACAATATGGTACGCCGTCGGCACAGCTCTAATCTTATTTACTGCGTTGGTGGCAGGCAGACACTTCAGTTTTGATCTAGTATTGAGTTGGCGGAGCTTGAGGGGTGATACGACCGTGGGGTGGATGCTGGGACTCGTGTGGCTATTAAACTCCTTTATTGGGTATGCTTCTCTTCATCTATCAGTCACAGAAGCTAATATTTCTCGTCCAGTGTAATATCTATTCTTCTCCTCATCTCGCGCAGCAAACTCGTTCCTGACTTTGCCCTCACGCTTCACTTCATTCACCTCCTGACCGTATCCCTCTACTCCCATTCTATACCCCAAAACGCTTTATGGTGGATGTTACAGATCGTTAGTGCAGCGATGATGACCGCACTCGGGGTTTGGATTTGTCAATACAGGGAGCTAAGGCCCATCAACTTCGGGGGCAGTGCTGCACAGGCTGGGTCAAGCTCCGGACACGCAGAAGAAAATGCGGGTTTGCATAATGACGAAGGTCATGATACGGAGCAGGGATATGGCAGAGGAAGAGGGAGAGGGAGAGGTCGGGACGGAGCTGGAGAATACGAGATGGTCGGAATGAAGCCTGAGGGCGAGACGGGTTGATGTACGTTGGAGTGCTGATACGTATTTGAATAGGCGCAGGAGACGGTGGCATTGGGTGGAGTTCTTGGCTAGGCTTGTAATAATAGCTGTGAACGGCATCCAATTCTAGGCTATCTATGGTGGGCGACACCCAATTCGTTAGTTCCAATTTCATTCTGCTTGGATTCTTAGTCCCTATCGATTATCCCATGATTCATCATACGAGCAATTCTCTGACAACAGCAGAACTACAAATACGTCCGTTCTCTCCTACCACCTTTTCCTGCCCAAGTTTCCTTACTTGGACCAACCGGTAATCCATCGACCTCTACGCCATCATCGCTTGGCGTGAATATTTGCGTCCCATTTGTACTTGTCCTTGATATCTTTGGTCTCTCCTGCGCACTGAAAGCCCGTAATTCTGCCAGGGTGGGTAGCACGGACGGACCTGGACTATTGAGGACATCTTGGACCCGTCTTGTACTAAGTGGGTAGGCGGATAGTGTTTCTTCCTTCGGGCTTGCGAGAGTGCTTCCTGCGGCACTGAGTATGCTTCTGTCAAAAGGGGCCTTGCTGCCGTCGGCGTCTGAGCTCTTTGAAGGATAGAAATCCTCGTGGGTGCAAACCTCGGAAAGCATACTCCTTCTCCTCTGTCTCGGTGTAGACGTCTTGGGAGAGAAAGAATACGCCGGGGATGGTGTGTTGTGCTTGTATGATGGAGAAAGTGTACTGCCCGTGGCGAGTGCCGATGTAGTGGTTGAGTGGGCATTTCCTCGAAGTGATACGCCATCCGATGATTCAAGAGGACCTAGCATGGATAGGCCGCTCGAGTTCAGATGTGACATCTCTGCCGCGAAGAGCGACGCTGCAGCAGCAAGGGAATCTCCTAGCCGAAAAGTTGGAGTGAGATTGCGAGGATCTACCCAGTGCGGAGTTAGAATCTCATTGCCATTCGGACTCAAATGGCCACTTCCTGGAGTATTGTAATGCGGTATGCTATCAATGCTCGAGCTGTGGATGTCCCCTCGCTCCTGTGCCCTCAACCTTCTGACTTTGGCGTCACTGCTGAGCACTGCACTTGACTCTTCACTAGCGATTGACTCTGACGCCGATGTCTGCTCGTCCGATGCCAGAGTTGGCAGTGATGAATGCAAGCTTCCACTCAAACGCCTTCGAAACTTCCTCCATCTCTTCACGACAAGCTCTCGAACAGGCTGTATGAAAACGTGATGGGGCTCAGATCGAAGAACAGCTTGAAGTCGATAATGTGTCTTCGACGTAGACGGTGCAGAGGGTCCAGCTGTCCTACGCGACACCTCCTCTTCTCTTGAATATTCTGGGTTATGGGTAGAGCGACGTTTGGTTCCAGTGCTTGGCATGCGCGGCGATGTGATCGCTTGGTGATCTCCCTGCCTCCTATGCAACGAGGCCGCCCCTCCACTGGGGCCCAAGTCGCTGTTGCTGTAACAAGTCTGGATGTAGTTCTCGTCATCATCCCTGTCATCTCCAAATGTCGAACCTTCCGTGTTGTGCAGCGGTCGTTGCGATCTCGGGCGACGAGAGCAAGGACTCGAAGTCCCTCTACAAGGAATCGATGTGTCGGTATTGCTTCGAATTGAGGAAGATCCTGGATTTGACCCATCGTATCTCCCAGGCCAGAGCTGTACCGGCGATGGGTTTCGGGCTTGATGGCCAAAGGATGGTGAATAGCGGAAGTGAGTGTGCATACGTAAGGAGCTGATCAGACGCGGAACTGTGGCGATCCCATCTTCACCCCTTGTATATTCTGGGGACACTGCCGTAATAGTATCTGGAGGCAGAGTGAAGCAAGCCCCGAGGAGCTGTACGGCGATAAAGTGGGCAAGGTCATGGATCGCACTTGGATCTGCCAGATAGCTGTCGGATACGGCTCGACGTCGCAAATCATATTGTGGTTTTGGAGCATTTTCGAACTCGTGCGTCCAAATCTGCGGATCACATTCGGTTCCCAGTCTATGCTGAAGCTTCCTCAGACGAGCATACTTCGACTCCGGGGACCACCAATATGGACGGCCTGATTGACAGGCGTATTGCCATTCGAAGATCTCTCGGTTGATGATATTGCGAGACATCCTATCTTCTGGACTCTCCGGGTCTTCGAGCTTTTCGTCTGCCGATCCATCAAATCTGCGGCCAGCTCCGTTGCTGACGGATGACAGGGACCGACCGATTTCTCTCCTCTTTTTGGAGTTCTCTGGCGTCGACATATATAAGATCTGGCTATTCTCCGAGTTGTTGCTCTTGGATCTTCTCGCGCTCGCATTGGACAGCCTATTTCCGGATGCACGCGAAGCTCGGTGACGACGTGAGAGGAGTTCGGAGAAGTCAGTAGTGCACTGCGTCCGTGATAGAGGTGGTAGATATGTTTCAGATTCTTCGGAAAGATCTTTGTAGGAGTTCATTTTGAAGTTTGGTTTCTAGGGAAGGTCGTGATGATTGATTTGGTGAAGAAGGGCAGATAGGAGTGGTGCGAAGACCGTGTGTCGAGGGGAAGTCCTCAAAGACAAGAAGAACATTTGATACACAGATCGTATACAAGTCAGCTTGGTAGGTGCATTCGGATAGTTGATGGGATAGTCGTTCCTTCCTCACCGCAGAGTGTAATGATACGACGTGCTCAATTTGGTGGATCTTCAAGTCTAGTGAGACTACCATACTTACTCTAATTACTATCTATCCATCTCACATTTTTATGTCAGCTCTGGCGCAGTCATGATCTTCGTCAAAGCATAGATTTACTCGGACTTGTCCTCCACACAAAGCAAATGTCTCGTTGCCAGAATCAAACAAAATATTTCTTAAGTAGCAAGTAGCTATAACAATACCCGCTTTGTATATTGCCTCTTCTTGATCAAAAGTTCTAGAGGGCATCATCCAATGTAAAGGAGACTCAAATCAACATTTGAAAAGTCAACCTTGACCAAACAGTTCCAACGGAGAGCCCCAACAAATTGTATGAGCAATTCGTGAACTAAAATGTTCATATCCTGAGCCCATGTTCTCGGATATCTTACAATATTGTACAGCAGCTGAATCTTCCTGTCTAGGACATGTCAGCATTTTCCACGTACCAAGTGGCTCCATTCTCTGTCGTGTTGCCAATGGCGATGGGGAACACCCACCTTGCGCTTATTTAGGATCTGTGTTACTCCGTTGACTTTGAATCTAACTTTGACATCGTTCTTCTTCTTTTTCTTTTTATTCTTCTTGTTCTATGGCTTCGGTACTCCGTCGACATTAACATTTACGTCAACGATAGCATGAACTTTCCCTTTGACATTGCTATTATTTGATAGCTTTGGGCGTTTTTTAACATGGATATTGATGTTTTTCTTAGCGTTGCTAGCATCGGGTAATATTGGTTTTCCATTAACGACGATCTTGACGTTTTTCTTAATATTGCGAGTATTTGACGGGTGTGGCTTTCCATTGATGGTGACACTCGGATTGCCATTACTATTTTTTGGTGGCTGTGATTTTCCATTCACGGTGATCTTGGAGTTGACAAAAGCCTTGTGTGACAGCTCTGAATTTCCACTGACGGGAACGCGGCTGGGCTTGATGCTACCAGTACCATTTGATGGCTGTGGTTCTCTACTGGCCAGGTCACTGTTCGGATGGATCGGATATGATTTTTTGACTGAACTCATGCCTTGTTTGTCTTCTCAGACCGTGCTCTATGTTCTTGTCTTGCGATTGATTTATCGATACAAAATTTTTGGCCTAAAGATGGAGATGGAATATAGTTTATGTCCCGGAAACTAAAGGTAGCGCCCGGGAAAGACAATCATCGGCTCACTGCCTCGTGAGCGTCCCTTGGTGAATAGAAATTTATTTGCATGCGGTCAATCAATACTTTTCCCCATTCACCTGTCATCTATCACTCCCGATTTTGCTTCGTATCGCAAACTTCTTAGCGCAGCAATTGTTTTTGAGGAAGCATCGACTTGTTTTGATTTATCCTACAGTACTAGCATAACCTTCTTGCTCATTCAAGACCCAAGCTCGAGGCATGCTTACCAACCCTTGATAGACACTAATAAGTCATCAATCTTCAGCTGATATTTACATTTTAGAATAGAGCCAACTAGGAATCTCTTGAACCAAAAGAGAACCAGAGCCGAAGCCTTCGGAGGGGTTGCCCTGACCACCGTGCCCAAAGCGAGGGAACCTTCCAGCAGGAAAACTTCGACGGAGGCTACTAGAGTGGAAACTCCCGTTATCTTTTCGGAAGGGGAAATTGCCACTGAAAGGTCCAAGAAGAGGGCCTCGACCGGCCCGTGCAAAAAGAAAATTTTGGCCCAAAGGTTCACAGCCTGATCTCATGCCGTTTATACGACTGGTGACACCATTGGCCATCTCCGTTGTCTTAGCTAATATTTCATCCATCTCTTCCTCAGTCATCGGTCGACTGACACTATTTCGGTGATACTGCTAGTTCTCTGGTTAACATTAACACCGCTGCCTGATCCTCCGAGGTTCATAGTCTGTCCATTCGTTGAATAGGTACCTTGACCATTTGAATTGATCGAAATTGATATGTTTGAGCGAGGCATGTCTCTTTTAGTAATTTTTGTTTTGTATTCTGTGGTGGGTAATTTGTTGTTTGGCTACTAGCCTGCAGGAAGTTTGTGCCTGCTCCATTGACCGTGAACGAGAATTTATATTTATGATGAACCACAACCATTTGGCACATTCACGGACATCTGGCTCGGCAAGTCAGTCAAACTCGCTCTCTGCTAATTCGCTTTCTCTATTGCAGTCTTACTCAATCGAAAAGTCTTATTCAACGCACAGCGCAGGGAAGTAAGGGAAGCCTTAGGCCACGCCGGCAGCTTTGCGATTGATATCAGTAACTGCTCTACACAAGGTAAATGCCCAGACAGCCATTGGTCCAACGTGCTTCCCAAGCAAACATGCAACGCTCAAGTTCGCAGAGTCCTCCATTGCTGAAGTCATCCCAATCTACCACCAAGCGCCTGCTACGGCTCGTTATCTCCCTCATTGTCCTTCAACCACCGTTTTGTCACCACCCTTCTCGCTCGAAAGCATTTGCGGACTGTTGTATTGGCCAGATATTGCTCCTCCGCCTGTAGTAGCTTGTGTTTGGAGACCTTCGAGCAAATTAGCTACACCCACCAAAAGGATCTAAATCACTCACGAGCTCTCTCGGATGCTTGATAATCTGGCAAAGTTACTGGGTTGGAGTCCAAAGGGCCGAGCGGATCCTCCAATCTGTAGTTCCTTGCTCCTCCAGGCTGCGCTCGATCAACTGCCCCATCCGTCATAGTCCCTGCAGCGCCAGACGCTGCGACGACCCCATTCTCCTGCTTCCCATATTGATCTCCCTGCTGGATTGCGGATTGGTTGTTGTCTGCCTTTGATTTGCCTCCGAGACCAAACAGTGCCTTGCCTTTGCGTATCGTGTCGACGACTCGTTGCGACTTTCTCGAGAGTTTCTTCTTGCCAACGGTATTAGATGCTTCAGCATCGTTGTTTCGTACCTCTCTGAGGATCTGTTGTGTGCGCGACAGAATCTTGTCGAGTTTGCGGCCCTTCATGATTGGGTTTGCGGTCGTGTGGAGATTGTTGTACTCTGTAGGTTGGAGAAGATCGCGAAAGGTGTTGCAAGCGATTCGACCCAAAACGAAGAACACTTGAAGTGAATGCCCCGAAACGCTACGAATTCGGTTCAACATTCTTTTTTCTTCCGACCCATTGACTTCACTTTCAACACATTATCATTCACTTTCTCTCTTTGTATACGATCTCATCTTGCGACTCGATTCCGACGCCACAGAGCTCCCATTTCGTCTCCTATCAACCATACTGTCATATACGACCTGTCTTCGCAAGTATTCTCCAAATCTTAGTGTTTAATTCCATATTGTTTGATACTTAGTCATCTGATGATCCGCTAGAATTGTTTTGTTTGCAGCAGCTTGAGCATTCTTGATTTGCTTCTCGGATTCAGCGGAGTTCGTGGGCTTAGGTTGAGCAGGCACTTCAACACATGAAAACTGTTGAGTGTTCTGCTCGTATTGAAAGAGCGGAACTTTTACCCCCTCTGTCTTTTCGCTGCTCTCGGAGATAATTTTGAGCAAAATAACTAAGAAGTATACTAGAATCTTGATTTCAAATTGAAAATTATATGCAAGGAGGTCTCGTGACTTGAAGCTTTTTCGACTCGCACGGTTGAGTGACCACGGCAAGAGCATCAAAGAGCCTTTCGTCATTCATTATCGACAAGCCACATTACCCAAAACTTTAATTCTTTTCTACTAAAAATTAGACCACACAAACGCTTGCCTTAAAGCATTACATCAATAGAAATCGTTCCTTGATCGTTCTTCCAGACGAAGATCATTTCTTGAATATGCTGTTTAGCGTCGAGCTGAGCTAGCTCACAGACGAGCTGACTTCGAGTCCGATGTTTTGAGCTCGAGCAGCGAGTCGAGCAGCTTCTTCTAGTGTCATCTAACCAGTCGTCTAAGAGACATCGTTGATAGTAACAAGAAACTCTCCACCGTTCGTGATCTTGTAAGTAGATCTGCTCGGCAAGGTACCTGAGAAGTTGTTTGAGGACATTACTGACTTGAATCAAGGTTTGATACTCGTGAGGTTTCATATTATGAAGGGGACAAGATTTTTTCCCTCGTGTTATTGTTGAATAGGAGTTTGTGCAAGGGTCACTCGCAGACACCGAAGGTTTATATACGCTACGTCTTTGTCGACGTCGCTTTGTTTACCTCGTTTCTTCATTCACAGCGCTCCTGAATTTAGTTTAGATACAACCCCATTGATGTGTTATTCGACGCCGGATGAGGACCCCGCCATTCACCACACCGGTACACATTAGTCAATGCATTCCACCATATACTAGTCTTTTAGCAGAAGAATGCCTGTTTGAAGTGTATCAGAATGTCTCTTTCTATTGGAGTATTGTACTGTTCTGTTTCTCTTTTTTAAACACACACATCTATTCACGAATTCCCTAGCTAGCGGGGTATGTTTAACTTGCAAACTATGAGTGTCAAGCCGACGGCTGCGAATTGTAGAGAGACTCACCCCTGGGCATATTACTTATTCTTGGCCTTCTCGTAACTTAGATAGTTCTTGGCACCTGTCGCCTTTATCCCGAAGGCAATGCTAGTTTATTGGTGAAAAGGAGAACATATTATTTATGCAGCATCGAATGTTTTGGAAAGCAATGAAGTCGTTCTGACGCTCACCACTTCACAACAAAAACTGTCCTGGCCTGAGTCTGACCACAGACTTTGATACTCCCAAAATGCCTGCAATGTTTTCTTCAGCCAGGCATTGACGCGACCAGCATTCTCCACTCCTTGTCCTATGGACGTAGACGCACACTTAAAGCCATCAATTTGGTTCTCCCTTACATCGCCGTTGTAATGCATGTCACCTACTGGTTGGCATTCCAGTATCCACAGCCTGCAACCGGCTGCTTCTCCGTAACGACGATGGCCAATAACGAACTCTTGTGTTCCCACCTCGCAAGCGGTGTTTCGCAAACTCTTTTGGATGACTGCAGATCTGTATTTATGTGTGACATCCAGGCGGCGCCACTGGGACACAACACCGCCAGGAGCCGCCCGGCAT
Organism: Phialocephala sp. D728; assembly: GCA_003988865.1. NCBI lineage: Eukaryota > Fungi > Ascomycota > Leotiomycetes > Helotiales > Mollisiaceae > Phialocephala > Phialocephala sp. D728. The sequence continues at coordinate 14,776 of QYAJ01000175.1, read as the reverse complement.
CTAGCTGGGGTGGCACGGTTGGGGAAATATGTGAATGAGAGACATTATGGCTTGGGCTAGATCTGGGCTTTCAGGTTCCTTTTTGAGAGGGGGTGGGATAATATGACTTGTTTTTCTGTCTCACAATCTTTCGATGCGAGCGTCTTTTGTTTTTGCGGAGACACGGTCCGGGTCTCAAGGGTGCGGGATACCCACGTTTATGTGGAGTTTGGCAGGAAAAGCAACTCCAGCTGAAGAATGAAGATGAATTATCATTGATGGAGATTAAACAATAAATGTATAATCAAGAGAAGCAAATATGGATGGCCGGCATCGACTGTGCTTGCCGAATTGACCTAATTCTTGCGGCACCCGCGCTCCATTTCCATTATCCCCGCTAATGCTCCCAGTTTCCAAGTTTCCAACGCCGTATCTGATGCTAATCCCATTGACGCCACGTTGTAAATGATCATTCGCTAAACGCCTTGCTGAGTCGTAGATCATCCCTTCATGTATACATCGCGGAGGAAGAGGAAGCGGGCGTGACAGGAGTCTTGAATGCATCGTGAATAACTGATGGCTTGAAGACATGCCGAAATGTCTCAAGATCTGACGTATGATTGGTCTTGGATGTTGAGGATGAGCTCTTTCCAGATGGTCGGCTGCTAGAATGCTTCGTCGAGCTGGAACTTGCTGCCGCTGGTCCCTCTGGAGCCTCGAAGGCAAACACCACGTCTTGAAAATGACCCACAAACTCGGAGTCTTTGAGCAAGGCGTCTCTCCACATTAGTGCAACTTCTTGCGTGGGGTTCAAGAAACCCGGTCCGAGTCCAAATGTTCCAATGCAGAGTCGTGTGTGTCCATAGTACACTGCAATTCGCAGTGCAGCGCGAATCTTATCTCTCATGAGCTCTTTCTCAGCTTTGAATGAGTACTTCTTCCCTGAACTGTCTAGCTTTGGCCGCTTGACAGGGCAGACTGATATGATGGGAAGAGCTACCACGTAAGCAAACGCCTAATGCTACCTGACTGATAGCGTACCTTTATATTCCTGCCACGGCTCGTACTTATCTGGACCATTCCGGAAGACAACTACAGAGGTCAGCTTGAAGAATGACACGTGACCAGTGCAAGAACTAACCGACTTTCTCTGAGTAAATTCCTGCTTTTGCTGGGATTGGATAGTTTGAAGATGCGGAATTTCCTGTGGCTGGGGTCGTGAGTGTTGCGTGAAGATTACTCCGCCGGCAAAGACACTCTTCAGGTGACATGACCCCTATCCATGGTAAATCGAGTCAGACATGTCTCCAGTAAGACAGAGCTACGTACCAGCTTCCCAGTCCCCTCCAGCTCTCTTATCATTGGCCGGCATAATCACTGGAATTGCAGTCTTATCCGAAGGATCCATCCAATTGAGAGCAAAATCGACTGGATCTGACTCGAAGAATGCTAGAAAACTTAGTTTGACTACTAGCATGATGATTCATGTTGAATGTATACCGAAACGGCAGTGGAGCATCTCGTCTGATGGACGTGGAGGAGCTGCCATTGACTCCGAAAAGCACAGAAACGATGTCGGGGGCCATTGACCACTGAGATTCTCTCGGATATAAGGAATGTACGACTTCTTTGCCTCTGCAGCAATTTCAGAGGGCTTCGGCTTCGAAGGAGGCATCTTCTCAAGCTTGGTGCCGGAGTAAGGATATATGTGGTCAAGGCAGGGATTGAATGGAGCTTGTATGATCTGAAGAGAACTACTCGCGCAACAGAAGATCCGTTGGTGTTCTGTCACAGACTGACATGGACTGCAGGGCCGGGATGGACATGGGTCTGCATTATATAGTTTGGAGATGATCTCAAGTTACAAACTACCGCGTCAAGAAGCACATTCCTGACCGATAAGCTGCACAGACGATCGACAAGGTGAGCTAAAGTGAGACCACTCAAGCCATTTGAGGACCCTATGAGCCAGTGGCTCGGAACCAGAGCATATCAGGGCGTATGTCCGACGGAGCATTTCTCTGTGGTGTCTGGCCACACGCACACCAGCAGCAGCCCGTCCGGCCAGCTTCCACGCACGACGACCAATACATTGGATTCGTGACTCGGGCCTTGTGAAAAACAAATATGGGTTATGCAAAGTCCCGCTCCCAGAGATCTATTGTGCACCCGCGGTTGGTGGCACTGAGATTGGCGAAGAAGATCCGTCAAAAGAAAGCACCACTAATGAGGTGTCCACGGCACCAAGAGTCCGAGGACCATGGGTGTGTGACTTCCCAGCTGAAACATTTGGAAAACTTGGATCTACCTATATCAGCTTGTGCCATCAATATGTCATCGAAATGCTGTCGGGAGCAAACTTGGATGACTTTGTTGAGGTTCTGGCATGCGTGTGGTTGTGCTGGCCGTGGCTGGGTCCGCGGTCGGCACGAGACCCCTGGGAAACAGAAAAACAAAATAGAAAGATAGAAAATTGAATATACGAGATACGAAACGAACCCTCAGACAAGACCGTGATGCTCCAGCAAGACAGGGTGAGGAGGCATGCGCTGTATACGACATATCATATGGCGGCTTGAGGTGCGGATTGTTGAAGCAGCAAGGTTCGGGTCGAAGCGCTCTCGCTTCTCTTGTGACTTGGACTTTTTTTAGCGCGACCGCGTCTGAAACTTTGTTTACCATGTAGAATCGTGCAAAATACCATACCATCCTCCTTCATCCCAGTCCCAACTTCATCTCCGAACACATATTTGCATCGCCACGAGCCTCTCCTCTTTCGCTCTTCGGCTTCCGCCCTACGCCCGAGGACCTTTCGAGCTCCTCGATTCTGGGCAGTGATCTGCGAAAGCCGACTCACGATGGCCCGACCAAGGCCACGTCTGGTGCGATGCGTTGGGCAGGGACTCAAGGGCTGCAGAGCCTTTCATAACAATACGGAGAGCTACAGATCCTCAATTGCGAGACTCCTTGACGAGAAACCAATAGATGCAAAGGATGTCGTTGTCACCGGGTTCGTACGGTCGATCAGAAATCAGAAGCAAAGGTCGTTTGCCTCGATAGGTGATGGATCAAGTCTAGAGCCTCTTCAAGCCCTCTTGACGCCTGCACAAGCCCAACGGTCGGCGCTCGACCCCCACAAATCAACATTCCAATGCTAATTCACTCTGTCGGATAGTCTCTCAACAGGAACAGCAGTACGCTTCAAAGGATCATGGAGACCTTCGCCGAATCCAAAGGCGCAAAGCCACGAACTTCATGTAGCGGATGTGGACATAATTGGACCCGCGGACCCTTCCGTATGTAAGGACCTCGATTTTATGTCTGTCCGGGGCCTATGCTGAGTTCAATGCTACAGACCTTCCCTTTACAAAAGAAATACCATACCCCTGAGTACTTGCGTACCATGCCCCATATGCGAACACGAATCCCAATGAACTCGACACTCCTCCGGCTCCGATCCGATGCCATAGCTGCAGTCACGGGCATGTTCCACGATCATAGCTTCACTCAAACGCATACCCCGATAATCACATCGTCAGACTGTGAAGGGGCTGGGGAGGTCTTCCACGTTGGTAGTGCACACGAGGGGCGGAAGACTGACCATGATGATGGAACATTTTTCCGGGCTCCGAAATATTTGACTGTCTCAAGCCAGCTTCATCTGGAAGCTTTGGCTCAGTCGGTTGGTAATGTGTGGACATTATCACCAACATTCCGCGCAGAGAAGAGTGATACTGCTCGACATCTGAGTGAGTTTTATATGCTCGAAGCGGAAATCAGTTTCACAGAAGACATGAATGATGTCATGCAAGTGGTCCAAAACACTGTCCAAGCTGTCACCAAGAATCTTGAAAATGGCTCAAGGGTTGGTAAGGAGTTATTACAAGGAGCACCACCAGAGACGGACTTGTTACGCAGGTGGCGGGGTGGATCTCGTGACTTCCCCAAAGTTACCTACACCGAAGCTATCAAGGTGCTACAATCTAGTTCGCATCAGTTTGAGCACGAGCCAAAGTGGGGTTCAAGTCTTCAAGCAGAGCACGAACGGTACATTGCCAATGAGTGGGGCAATAGTGCGGATGCAGTTGTCCCCGTCTTCGTCACTCACTATCCAAAGGTCACCAAGCCGTTCTACATGCTTCCTTCAACAGCAAACAAGGGTGGTCAGGAGACTGTGGATTGCTTCGATCTTCTTGTGCCCGAAGCATGTGAAATTGCTGGCGGTTCCATGCGTGAGCATCGTCTAGAACCACTTATTAAATCCATGCAGGCCAGCAAAATGATTCCTTCAGGTCCCATACCCTCTGACGAAGAACTGGGTGAGCTGAAGTGGTACGTTGATCTGCGACGATGGGGCAGCGTGCCACATGGAGGATTCGGCCTCGGCTTCGATCGACTGCTAGCATACCTAGCAGGTGTGCCGAATATCAGGGATGTGGTGACCTTCCCTCGGTGGGTTGGACGTTGCGACTGTTAGACGTCTCCCGTTAGTCAGTGTACGATACACCTGTTGTAATACTATTCTGAGTTCGGAGGTCAGATCTGCCGCAGATTAAGGTCTTGTTGTCGGACCTCACGCGGTCACATGCGTTGCACCTTTTATTCTTCCTTGAAATATTCCTTCGTGTTACTGCAGCTGCCTTGCTCCAACAACCGGGGGAGGGACTCCGGTCCCCCCGTCGGCCTGCTCTACCTTTGTGATACCTGTCAAGGTATGCGGGTGGTCACAAAGTTATCATCGACTGGACACATGACCTCAGCTGTCCCGCCACTGGCCGTCATTGAATGACTGGCTGACAATATCTCTCTCTATCATCTGTTCAAGCCCTATAGCCCTGTCAAAAACACCTAGACACATCGCCATCCACATGAAACAGGCAAGCCCGAAAGATATGGGTTTCCATCTGCGGATGAGATGTTAAGGCAGATTTCGTTAAGCTGATCGGCGGAATCTGTTGGAACTCTCTGTACCTGAATTAAGTTCGAAACACCCAACCTTCCGCCACATCGGACGCACGATGCCTATCTCAGCAACGCAATTTTGTGCTGCCTTGAAAGGGGCTAGCGGTGAACTTCGAACTCTGAAGCTCAAATTGGTGTGGCAACCAGTTCATCCTGCGACATGATTTTCCTAATAGTCTAGCCAGCGGCTATGATCACCTCTAAGTCTGGTAAGCAGCAGTAAGAAGCATCTGTCATTTCCAAACTTGGGTATCCTCTCGCAGCTAGCTTGTCGGTGAGTGCGATACTGATACAGAAGCCATACATACCTAAATAACAGACATTTTTCGGCGGCTATCCTGTTAAAAGCGCGCGTGAGGAGCACAGACCTCTCTTTCCTAGACTAAATTCAAAATTAAGGCTGATCGAGCGCCTACTGATGTAGGAATCTGCACGAAAGTACGGGCGATCACATCATTCTGCAGCAACATGATCAGCACGGGAACGGGACCTCCCTCTCTGCAATCATCGCCGCAGCGGCTACGCCTCCAACATGATAGACCAGACCGTACCGACCGGCGGCCACCAGTCCTAAGACTCCTGACCCCATTCCGAGATGTCCATCATGAAACAAAACGAGACAGGTACACCATCCGGGTTTCTTCAGCAGCCACGCCACCAACACGCCTCATTTTTGTAGGTCGTAGATCTTGGCACTGGGAACCGGGTCTAGTGGGCAGACTCAGATTTTAGACTGGAGTTCGTGCAGAGCGGACGGGAGGGAAGGCCGCATTGAGGTAGCCGAGGAAGAGAACAGAAGAAACATGCAGGTGCGGATGCAAATGCAATTGGTTTTCTGTTTTCTGCAAGACTTCGTTCAGACTGCTGTATGGTTCGCGGCATCTAGGGTGGTGGTCATTGGCTGGCCTGGAGAGAGGATGAAGCAGGTCAAAGGGAGGCGCGGCGCCTAATTCGGCAGTTCTGTCTGCATGCATGGGTCGATGCGGTTATTTGCGACATGAGCGGCACGGTGCGAGATGCGTTGAGCCTATTTCGATCGCAAGGTTACATTTTGGTTGTAGTGTGTATGTGTGCGTGTATGTGTGTGTGTGTGTGTGTATGTGAATATTCTCTATTGCCTCTATTAGGAAAAGTGCTTGGTTGCTTTAACAGATTACGCCAGGTTTGCGGTCACCTACCGACCTAACTTGCAATACCGACGAGGCAGACATGTTCGAGAATGATGCGATTGTTCACACATGGCATGGCCACAAACGGCCGCTGTCTGGGGGGAATTCAGCACTTCATCTACAATCTGGCCTTGATGCGTAGCACAAAGCCTCAAATCTGCCTTCCTATCGCACCGACTCAACTCACCATCGATCCCATGCACCACTTCTCCCTCCCTGATCCTTTTCCATCTCGCCCGTATTTCGTAAGGCCCAAACTGTCGGGTCGCTCACCCCCTACCTATCCAATCACACCCCTCAATCCAGAGTGCTGAAGTGAAGACAAAGTTGGGGGCTGAGTGGATTTATCCAGAACCGAAATCCCCTCCACCCAACCACAGCCTTGCCGCACACACCCTCCATCTCTCCCTCGTTGGGGGCTGAGAACCCTTGGGAAGTAGTGATGTGAGTTCCTTTGCAGATGATGCTGCATGTACTTGTTTCCTGACCTTCTCTCCCTCCCTCTTTCTTTCTCGATCTGGGTTTGTTTGGCTTGGTTTGAAGTGAAGAGAGAAGCGTGGTAAAGCGTCCCATCCGCGCCTAAATTCCAGTCTCAACTACAGCTAGACCTCGCTAACCCTTCCCCTTCCTTGCCTTGACTTTCGCTCCTCGACCACAGAAAATTTGGAATGACTAGGTGCCGGAACCGCATCCGCACCCGCAGGCGCAGGCGCAGGCCATCGCAGCCCATTGCTCGCAGCAGCAAGCGCCATAGCGGCGCGGTTACCTTTCTGCTTCAGCTTCTGCTCCATGTGCGTGATGTGCGTTTCCTCTTCTCTCAATGGATCAAATCAATTCAAATCAATTCAAATCACTCGGTGCGAACGGTCCATTGTCCAGTCAAATTCTTCCTTTCCTCCTTTTCCTTCCACTGGTGTTTCCATCTGCGGCCTCTAGCCCAGGCCAGGCAGGTCTCTTTGCCGTAGGCCAGGTCCTCCACTTCGGTCTCTTACTTACTTACTCGATATCTAGCATGACCCTAGAACATTTGCTGGAGAAATTCACATCTTATAATGACCCTAACTCTGCATTCGATTCGGGGCTCCCGATTCCCGAGTTCCTGATTTTCGATTTTTGATTCGCGATTCCCGAGTCCAAATCCAAATCCAAATCCAAAATTCCCATACCTATTTCCGAAGGAAAAGGAAAAAGGGAAAGAAAATGTAGTCAGACTGCCTCATGTCATGCCTTACGCCTAGACCTAGACCTAGACCTAGGATGCGGCCAGTTCCCGAAGAGGCTGGTGGATGGGACCAGTCGAGTAAACTTAGTGAGTGGGTGAGAAAGATTTTTATTTTATTTTATTTTCTTCATTCTTTATCTGTCTTTCTGTGCGGAAATGCTATATTCCGGTGGTAAGCTGATGCTGATCGAGTGCTGATGCTGCGCTGACTGACGTTACAGACGCTCGACGGGTCGGCAGTTTGGAAACACAGGCTCGGTCCGCTGCTGCATGTCACTCGGCCGAGGTCTGAGGTAGATTGGGGGCGGGCGGGGCCGAATGAGGAGCTTTGTACCGCCGCTGAGAGATACGGCCGGTGTATCGTATCGTGTGGAATGGATGTCAGGCAGACTGCCAAAATGTCGTAGAGGAAACTCGAGATTTGGAGATTGAGCTATCCAGGAAGGTGGTGGACTGGTTCGAGATCACGTGCAGTTGCAATTCTGAGGATGTGGAAAATGCTCTCTTATTTTCATTTTCTGTTCTGCTTCTCTCATCTCGTGTCTCATCTCTGTTCTTTCCCACCCCTCCCGTACATAGCAACTCGTTATGTAAATCCGGTGCTTTTCCTGCCTTACCCATTCCCTAAGGAGGACAAAAACGCCAACGCCAGATGCAATGCAAGTACCATCCCAACCAACCATCCTGTGCATTTGGTGTATCATTACCCCTCGATGCCTCGAAAGAAAAAGAGCGAATGCCACCACCGTACCACGCTGAAGTAAAAAGTGTTCACATCCATATTATACAAGAAACATGATAGAAAATGCAGAGAAAAAAAAAAGAAATACGACGAGCTGGAAGAAATGGCACCAGACTCCGCCCTCGAACGCAGTAAACATCCTATCCGTCCAAAACCAACTTTTATCTACCTTACGTCCCGAATGACCATTGTGAAAATCTTCCATCAAATCATAAACTTCTTATCGAGAACACGAATGGCTCTTTGATCTTCACCAACAATGTTGAGTTTCTCGTGTGGGATGTCTCTCGGTCGTTGATTATCGCCATTTTCCCTTGGACTCTTGCTCCCTGCTCGGCTGCTGTTGCTCTTATTGTCAGACATGACGGAGACCGAATCTGTAGCATGAACCAGGCTTGAGATGCTTGGGATGGTCTGAGCTTGTGATGTGCCGTTTGATTTTGGGGTATCTTTTGGCGAAGGAGCTCGGCCAGGTGATGGTGTGTTGGCTTGAGATTGCAAGCCGTTCTGAGGTGGTGTTGATGTTCTTGGAGTGCCACTGTACTGAACAGGTGGTAATGTCGAAGGTTGAGGAGCAGTCAGGCGTGGATCGAGGACTGGTGCACTTTGGAGTGCTCGCTGTGCAATCTGTGCCTGTTGTTCGGCGACCAACCTCGCTTGAGCAACACGCGGACTTGGATTTGGCGCGTACACAGGCATGAGGCCTTGTTGCGCGGCTGTTGCACTGCTCATTCCTCTGTGTTGTGGTGGTGGAGGAGGTGGTGGAAGCGAGGAGTCGGTCATGGGTGGTGGAGGTCTGTCGAATGCTGTTTGTTGGTGGTGAGGAGCCATCGACGCTGGTGGTAGACCGTTTTGCTGATGTGGGCTGTGATGTTGGTATGGTGAGCTGTGGGCCGATCCAGGAGGTGGGGGGAGTTGTGAATTGTACATCGACGTTTGGTAGTGAGAGAAGGGTGGCGTTGAGACAGGAGATGGAGGCCATGCATAGCCTTGAGCGACTTGATATGGGTATGGTGGAGGAGGACCTCGTTGATGTGGCGATTGCTGCATGTGTTGATGTGGTGATTGCATGTATGGACTTGACTGCATTGGTGTTCGTGTGACTGCTGGCCCTTGTGCCTCGTGTACTGTTGATTCAGGGTACATGCCTTTCACAGGTACGATATGTCGAAGTTGAGGATCGGTCGTAGGTTGTGGGAGGTCAGGAGCACCTGGGTGTGGTCGAGAATAATAGCTGATGAGATGTAGATGCTGGCCTGTAGAGGTTGTGATGCTGAAAGATTGCTTCATCAATCCGTCCGGCTTGTATCTGTATCCATCTGGCCCATCGCCATCCATATCCTGATCCTCGTCACTACCTCTTCCGCTGTCTGGTGTCTTGCCTCCCATCCGTCGCGCAGGTGGTGGTACGAAGTTCCCTCCTCCTCTCTTGCCCTCCATCTCGCGATATGTCAGAAAGCTTCCAGATACTCTGCTGGCACTCCATGACTTTCCATCCGTCCATCTCCTCATGCCAGCCTCTCGCTCGTCCCAGACAAACACTGACCCAGACTTTATCGATTGTCTTTCCTTCTCTGATAATCTGCGCTGAACTCGCGGTAGCAGACCAAGACGGCAAGCTTCGAAGAGCTTGATCGCGTCTGCGGGTGTTCGTACGTGACCATAGTAAGTGTCCATCTTGTCTGTCTGTCTGCTGCTTTGCTCAATTGAGCTCTGTCGTATGCGCCCAAGTCGAGATTGGGACTGTGATTCTCTTTTCGCTTCAACTCAAACACAACCCTCCACGTCCTCTTCAAGGAATGTCACCGCTTCCGCCCTTCGAGTTTCCTATTACCGGCAGCCAACTTGTTGGCAGTGAACGTTGGTACGCGGCCCCAGTCGTTTCTTGGCTGTGTGAGGAAGCTTGTACGCCGCAATAGCCGGACGTAGACAAGAATTGGCGGCGGCGACGACGAGGGTTCGTTGATCGGGGCAGTTGGTGTCGAGATGCTGAGACGTTTGGTGGTTGATCCTCGTCGCTTCAGGTGAAAGTTAGCTACAGACTCGTCCCACGAGTATACAAGACGGAAGTCGACGCGAAGATGAGACAGTTTGAAGCACAAGGCGACAGAAGCTTAAACTAAGGTTCCATGGGGCTGCGCGTAGAATTGACTGCGCTGCTTTGTGCGAGCACTTGCGATATGCGAGGAGCAGCAAAGACTGGTCGTGTGTTCGTTGTCCCCATTGATCTGATACGAGGCGACGCAGCCCCGAACACGAAGACACTGCTGCATGCCTAACTTGACACCTTTACGCTCTGATGCAGATGCAGATGCAGATGCAGACAGCGATCAGGTCACGATCTGGGGAGGAGGATGGTGGGTGCTGATTGCTCCCGCGATGATGACGCAAGGTTTAGCGACGACGACCAAACCACCACGTCTACGCCGCGACCACCAGCAGCAGCAGCGGCAGCGCATCTTCGTTGCCCAATTATCGGAGAAGGGATCAAGAGATGGTGGAGTACGTACTGTGGATTTCTGTGTGGTTATGTTTTGGAGGAAGGGAGGGAGAAGCTATTCCCAGAAGGCTCTCCCAAGTCCGGGGTCGAGTGTCGTTTAGTGGTGGTGATGGTGTGCAGTCGTTAAAGAAAAAGATGTCGCTTCGAGATTTGGTGGACGGCAGGCAGGTACGCTGGAGCCCGGTGTTGACGAGCAACGGGGGATTCGGTCACGGGATGCGACCAGAAACCTCCAGCCTTCGGTGTTGGCGTAGGACAGTTCGACGTTGACCAGCTGCACGGTCAATCATAAAGTCGTTCCAGATGGGATGGATGGGATGGATGGGATGGGATGGGTGGTTTGCGAATATGCGTTCCAGCAAAAACCGGAACGCGAACAGGCTGGAGGACTCGGAGGTATATCTGGGAATCGTCGTACCAAGTCGCCTTAGTGTCTACCGTGGTAGTGCGCCGCAAGCCCCAGGGAAGGACAGAGCCGTTTGCACGTCGTTGGCGGATGATTATCTGAGATTAGCGTGGAGAGGCCGGGGTGGCAGCGTGCAGCATTAGCTGGAAGGGGCATGGAAGGGGCCTTTCAAGGGAGGGACGCTTCAGGGAAGGTGGCCTGCGTCCCGAGGGGGGGAGGGGGGTGGCCGTTGCGAGGGCTGCTGGAGGTGGTCGAGGTGGTCAAGATGTTGGTCCAAAATAATCCGGTACTGCAGACGGAAAAGGATCTGACTGTGATGCGGCACCCTGCAAGACCCCGAAAGTTGGATCTGGAATCCGCCTGACACTCGCGATCCGGGGCACGAGAAGCCACCCACCCGGCCAGGGCACCCGGGGCCAGAGGTCCTGCACTGGCTGCACTGGCTGCCCTGGCTGCACTGCACTGAACTGCACTGAACTGCACGCGGTGCTATACAAAGACCGCCTCGATGTAACCGTTGGAACTTCGAGGGCCTCGTTCAGCTATCCTCTGGCTGCGCTCTCTGTTTTGGCTTGGCCTCTTCGAAAACCACTCACGCCAAAACTGACAAACAGGACCGGTGCTTGGGCGTGGGACTTGGCTCGGTGGCACTGCTCTTGGAGGCTCTTGGGTCTTGGGTCTCGGGTCTTGGGATGCTGGTGGAGATACACATTCGCACTCCTCGCTCGTTTTCTCGCCTCCTCTCTCCTAGCTCAAGGTCAACTAAGGTTTTCAATGCACGGTACGAAATGACGGAGTCGTCACGAGCATAAACGAGCGTGTTCGTCGTCTGCCTTTGTCCTCAAGTCCGTACCAGTTCGCCAAGCATATCCGCAGAGGCAGACTGGGCATGGGGCGATGGGCCAAAAGGACGGAGTACTCGTAAGCTCTCCCTTGATTCTCCTGGCGCGCGTAGGCGTCTGCTAGGCTCGTTCGGTCAATACAGATGATGAGCTTGTTTCAATTGCTCGACGCTCGCATCCCACGCCATCCAGGGCGCCCAGAAGCATAGCAGAAGCGTGGCAGAGGGCTACGTAAAACCACTGCTCGTAGCCAAGCACCATTCTTCTCCTCATCCAAGCCTCCCAAGGACATCCAGACCGCCAGTCATGCGCGGCAGTCAGGATGGCTCATCGCCGGTTCGGGGGTCCCCTATTCATCCCACCGATGCAGCGCCCGGCGCCGTCAGCTCAGTGTCGAGGCTCGAGAGACAGCCCTGGTGGCCCCGAAATACCCCTCTCAGGCTCGCCAAATAGCTGCACAGCGCCTCCAAGCCCCCCAAAGTGCTCACTAACCCATTACCCATTACCCAGCACCGTCAGCGAGTCAGCGAGTTAGCGAGTCAGCAAGTCAGAATGCTAAAGAGGTGTCCCACGACAAACCCGACGCTGCGGTTCCTAACAGACAAACCAACACCGAGAGACGTGCTTCGAGACACCGCAACAGACCTGAACCCATCACCATTCTATCTGGATTACTTGTGATCACGGAGAGAATAGGACATATTGTGCATCATCATTTGCTCGTCGTTTCGTCGCATGTCAACGAAACTGACGACGCCTGTGGAGCTGTGGACCGCACGCCGATGCTTTTGAGGCTTATTGCGAGGCTAGAGCAATACTTTAATGCGCTATACACGAATCATCGACATCTTGGGCTGATACTTTCCACCGGCTCCCCACCGGTCCACCTCGTTGTGGAAGGTTAAGTATTGACTTTTCTGGGTCTGCGGATCTAACGGGTTGGAGCTAGGAGACTTGACTTGTCACCGTCACGCAGAGGCATTTAAAGTATATTCCTGGGCTGACTTGGCACGAGCTTGGCACATTGACAAAGTCCACTCTGTTTCAACCTTAACCAGATCGGCATGTCTATTCGAAGCACACAGCGAGCTGTGACAAGTGTCGTGTCCGTTCTCCTCGGTCCCGAGAGAGAGCAAGTGAAGTGCCGCCGACGATGGAGAGCCAAAGGGCGCTGATCCAATACTTACGTGTTCTCGAACTGGAAATGATTCGTACTTTCTTATGAGGCCCTCATCTCCGGTTTGCTACTCGGTGGCATACTCTGTTTCTCTTGCTGCCAGGGGAGATCTACCGAGTCCCCATGCCTGGTAGAGTGGTCGTCGAGTGGTGAGACTTTCATTCCAAATTTTGATACCAAACCTCCGCTCGCCTGATTCTCACCTCGTCCTTCACGAACAGCAGTATCTCCGTGCCTCCAAGACACCTCGTTTATGTGTTTCTCGCTCAAGCTTTTGTTTGACTTTAACTCGAATACTTTATGGTGCCGATCACGCGATGGCGGTTGATTCATACTCAATCTCAATCAAAATCAAATAGCCGTGGCCATTCTGGCGGGTGCCTCGTCGCACGTCAGTCAATCAACCAGCATGGCTGAGCTTAATCAAAGATGATGACACCCGCGCCAGCATTTCATGCCCCGATCCAACTCTCGCAACTATTCTCCCGATCTCATATCCACATATCCATCAAGATCCATATTACGTCGTAGAGTACCGTCCGATACGGCGATGGCTCCCATCCCGTTCAAGCAGGTCGAAGGCACGCACCGCAACCCCATGCCGTTCTGCAAAGAGCATCGACCATCGACCATCGAGCCACGCAACACCTGCCCCACCACCCCCCCAGTCTCTGTCTCGGTGGCGTTTTCGGTGGCGGGCTTGGCGCATAACCGAGCTCCATTGGTCGGTGTCAAAGTTTTAAGCATGATTTTTAACTCTGCGCTGATCGCCAGCCCTTGCCCGCTTGGTGCAGCCCCGAGAGAGCCAATCACACGAGACCGCCTCGTACCCAGCATGCCATTTGTTTCTGCCACACATGCGGAAGTTGCGTGGCACGGAGAAGGAAGTCAGGGAGGATACCCGCGGATGAGATGAGATGATGAGGTGAGCTGGTGGTGCGAGACGCAATTATAGCAGACTCGTTGCGAGCAGCGAACCGAGTCTGAGATCAGAGCGAGCGACGAGCGACGAGCGACGAGCGATGAGCGAACGCTGCACTATCTCAATCCGGCACCGCTTCCAACGAACACCCGATCACCATTCGAGCAGAGGTGCGAATACGAAGTACGGTCATCTCGTTCGGCCGCCCAGCCAGCCAGCCAGCCAGAACTTGCTTCTCTCGACCCCAACCACAACCGTCCAAGACGGCATGACATCCTTTCTGCAGCAGTCCTGTGTACACGCTCCACGCACGCTGAGTGGTTCAACGCCCGCAACCTCCACGGATCGCTCGGTCTCGGTTATGCAATTAACCATAAAACCTTACTTCTGAGTTACCGGACGCGTTTCCGTCTGCGGATTCAGGAGCATGGCGTTTGCTGGGCTGCACTGGACATGTCGTCGAATCATCCCACTTCCGCATCGTTTTTCCACCAAGTTACCTCCACAACGGGTCCTAACTGGTTCTTCAGCACGCCGCAGGGTGACATCTGGAACTGAGTCTGGGGCTGAATGCTGGATGCTGGATGGGGAAAAGATGAGAGGACCGGGCGAATGCGAATAGATTGGGAATTAGAGTTTATCTGGTGGCATCTGGGCGTGCTTGGCGGTAATAGATATGCTTAATTTCTTAAATTGATTTCCTCGAGTCGTGCGTCGTGATGCCACCGTCCGAAACCTGGAACTTTATCTTGGATGTACTTGGTCTTTTGGATAAATAATCGCACCCTTGAGGGTCGGAGACCCACACCCCCATCCAATGCCGCTTTATGCAAATATTTGGAGTAAAACTTCATT
>QYAJ01000174.1:0-65402 GCA_003988865.1 Phialocephala sp. D728 | reverse complement strand
GAGCCCTATAGGCCCCGCTATTCCTCCGAAACGCCCGATAACGCGTAAGAAGGATTTATCGTAACGTTTAGCTCGTGCCGATCACCGATCCAGGCTATTCTAGCCTGCCGACGCTTCCGACACTCATTCCAGCTATATCACAATAACGAATATCGGTTACTAAGGCATACAAAGGGTTAGGATTGCCAGATTAGGACTAGCGCCTTCCATGCTTTGTCCTGCAAGCTCAAAGGAAGCGATACTAGCTCCCTTTGAGACTCTTGCGCTTGTATATTAAACAGGCTCTCCCTATACTTTTTTCTAAAAATTATTTTAGTTATTCTTAAATATAACTATATAATTTGCTTTACTCGTTCTTTATATAATAACTAAAACTAATATTTATTTAATCTTTTATAAAAGACTTTAATAAATTTATTACCTCGCGCATATGCCAAAACTTAAAGAATTATAGTTTTAGAAAAACGTTTGCAATAATATAATTTCTTCTACGAGAGCTTATAGCGTCTAATACTAATTCCCTTACATGGAACGGTAACGCTCTCTATATTCTCCCCTTCGCGAGAATCTATTCCCTTTACGTAGAACTTCTTTATATTACTTATTTAAATATATAAATCCAAAATCCTCTACGTAATTTTATTTTTTATATAATTTCGATTTACGAATTACTAATCCCTACGCACTAAAGATCTACTTACATCGTTTAGTAGTAGACCCCCTTTCTATATTATAAACATACTAATAAAATAGCAAAAAATAATAGCGCAAATCTCTTTACTAAAAATAATTCTATATTTTCCTTCTATACGAATAATGTAATCGATTAAACTTTTCTTTAAAATACTAAACGCTCCAAGTATTTCGATTTCCACGATACCGACGATAAGGATATATATTCCACTACTAAGAATATATAAAAAGCCGCTATTTAGATTACATTAGCAAATGGAAATAAATAATTATAATAAAAAGCTCTAGATTTCGTACGTAAGACTTTTAACGATTACTAATAATTAGAGAAATTATTCGACGAAGCTCGAAAGCTTTTTAAATTCGCTAATGTCGTTCTATAAAATAAAAACGTAATAATTCGATATTTCGAGAATCGATTTATTTTATATTTTAATTCTATTCCCTACGAAACTAAACTCCCAAAATCCGAATATCTACTATATTCTAATTCCTTTACTAAATTAGACAAAGCCAAATACGACGATTAGAAAACTATTATAATAATTAAACTTAATATTAATGCTAATTACTTCCTTACTAAAAAGACTAAAATAGTATATATTAAAAGCAAAGTAATTAACTTAGTCGCTAAGTAATTACGGACTAGATTCCAAATCGATTCTCCCATTACATATATTAATATAAAAGAGATTTTCATAAATATAAACAAATATTACGACGATTCGAATAGAATTAAAAATTTATAAAATAAATCCAATAAATTATATTATAAAAGCGATTTCCAAAGCTTCTACGTCGAATAAAAACGTATTATAATAGAACTTTCTATAATTAAAAATATTAAATTATATAAATTTCGCAAAAAGCTTAGTATTAAATTGCAAATTGCTTTAGTTACAATAATCGATTACTAAACTATAAACGAACTAGCCAAGAAGTGTGCTATTTACTACGACAATATCCAAATCGTTAATTAGTAAAAAGAAAAATAAAAATAAAGATGTAAACGAAAGGAGAAATCCGTAATTCGACGACCTCGAACTCCCTTTTCCTTTACGACTTTTCGACCTCTTTAGTTTTCAACTCCTACGTTTGCCAAATTCATTACCCCTGCTCCTGCCGGAATCGCGACGCCAAAGCCTTACTTTAAGCCAATTATTAAAACAAAAATAAAGTACTATAGCTATAGAAAGCCCGATTATAAATTACTCGATTGCTTTTAGAGAAAAAACAAGCCCTCGAAAGTAAATAACGTGGAATACTTATCCAAAGCCGAAACTAATATCGACGACGACTCTAACTATAATCGATAATCGAATTACTATTTTAATTATAATACTAATTCGAAAAACGAATAACTTCTAAAAAAAGTCGTTATTAAAAGATTGTCCTTTATATATATTAGCTTAATCTCCAACGCTTCGTACGAAAACTTACTTTTTCTCTCAAATTATATAATAATTAAAAATAATAAAATTATTATATAAGTTTTAATAAATATAAACGTTTATAAAGGAAACTATATTAATTTCGAAATCGCTTAAAAAATGTGCGAAGTATTAAATATCGATTTCGTCGAGCTAGCTAAGCTTAAGAAAATCGAAAACTATAGCGAAAACGGAAAAGTATATATAATCTATATTATATATTTTTGTATACAAATCCAAAATTATACTACCGATAACGTTTATTTCTACGTCACGAATTTCATTTACCAAACTATTATTAGTAAGTAATAAATGCATTACTATAGCGTAAAAATTAATTTTATTAACGAATTTATTAAATTCAAGCATAGATACTATATTTATATCGAAGCCCGATATAATCTTGAAATAATATCGTTAACTATTTCGAGAACTATATTTGCTTTAATTTCAATAGCTTCTACTTCCGCAATTATTTTAAAGAGCAAATCTATATCCAAAATAATTAGGATTTTATATAAATTTGCTAATATAAGCAAATCTACCGAACGAACTACTATTTATATAATTAAAGCCGCTTTTATACTTTCTCTAATTAATAAAAGTCGTAATATTTATAAAAAAAGCCTATATTATACTTTTGCTATTTCTATAAAGAAAATCTATAAAAAAGCCGAAAAGAAAAAAAAAGAAAAAATTAATCTCAAATTAATAGTTTTTATAAAATACTATTATTTTATTAAAGTTTTCTCCAAAAAAAAAGCTAATATTTTATTTCTATATTATAAATATAATTACTATATTAAATTTACTAATAAATAAATCTTTATTTATATTAAAAACTATCGCATATTCTAAAAAAAACTCGAATTAATTAAAAACTATATTAATAAAAATTTATTTAAAGAATTTATTATAATTAGTAAAACTTTTTAATTATTACTCGTTTTATTTATCAAAAAATCGAGTAAAGAATTACGATTCTATATAAACTACCGTCGCTTTAACGTAATTATTAAAAAGAATAAATATTTTTTATTTTTTATAAACGAAACTTTAGTTTAGCTAAATAGTATTAAAATCTTTATTTAATTAAATATACGATACGCTTTTAATCGTATATATATAAATGAAAAAAGCGAAGATTTAATTATTTTTATTATTCGCTATAAATAATTCAAATTAAAAATATTATTATTTAAATTTTGCAATAAATTAATTATTTTTCAAAAATATATTAACGAGATTCTTTGGAATTGCCTAAGCTAATTCGTTATTATTTACTTAAATAATATTTTTATTTATAATAAAAACGAATAAAATTATATAAAATACATATAATATATTTTATAACTTTTAATTAATACTAGTTTATAGATCGATATTAAAAAGTATAAGTTTCACGTTACTCGTACTAAATTTCTAAAATTTATAATTAATATTACTAAAATTGAAATAAACTTTACCAAAGTACAAATTATTAAAAACTAGTTTACCTCGAATACTATTATCGAAATAGCTTTATTTACAAAATTCTATAATTTCTATTATAAATTCATTATTAATTACTCGCGAATTCTAATTTCTTTAACTATTTTACAAAAAAAGAATACGTTATTCGTTTAAAATAATAAATACTAAATTATTTTTTAATTAATAAAGAATATCGTTAGTATTAAATTAGTACTATTCCATTTTAATAAAAATAAAATTTATTATTTAGAAATTAACGTTTTTAATTATATATTTTTTAAAGTATTTTCTTAATTCGCTAACTTCGATAACTTGCTTTATTCGATAATTTACTTTTTTAAAAAAATAATTTCCATTAAATATAATTATAAAATTTACGACAAAAAGTTTTTAGCTATCGTACGTTCCTTAGAAAAATAGCGCTTTAAATTGGAAGGAACTAGACTTTCTATTTAAATCTTTATCGATTATAAGAATTTAAAGTATTTTACTATTATTAAGAAATTTACTCGTCGATAAACTAAATAAACTAAATTTCTATTATAATTCTATTTTGAGATTTAATATCGTTTTAGTAAACTAAACGGCAAAGTCGATACTTTAATAAAAAAAATAAACGATTTCCTTTAAAATAATATAAACGAATACTAAAAATATATAAATTAAATTTTATTTCTATTATATCGATTTTTCTTTACTATACGAGAAAATCTCGCTTTAAAAATCGTTTCAAAAACTATATTAACGCATTAATTACTTAATATTAAATTAAATATAATAAAAGAAATTCGTTAAATGCAAAAAGTAAATAAATTCTATTTAAATATTTTAAAGAAATTGAAAAAAAAGGAATAAGTTAGCCTCGACATTTCTTTACTATATTATAATATTAACGATTATAAATTTTTTTAATTTAAAAATAAAACTTAAATATTAAACGATTTTCGAATTAATTTAATTAAAAAAATTTATAGCTAATTTTTAATCGAGTATTTCGAAGTTGCCAAAACTTTAATTTACTTAAAATGCTATTACTATTAGCCTTGCATAAATAAAATAATTATTTAATTTATATAAAACTATTACGATTACCGATGTAGTAAAGCTTTAAAGAATATATATAATAGATTCCTTAATTCTTTGCTTATACTTTTATAGCTTTAGCAAAATATTTTAATAAATTTCGTTATAGAACTCCTGCTTTATAAAAGCTATAATACTATTTTTATAATCGTATGCCGACTATTCAAAAAACGTTACTTTATTCCTTATTTCTTAAAAAAAGAAAGAATCTCTATCGAAAAAACAATTTACTTATTTATAAAATACGTATAAAAATATTATAAACTATTCGACTCTACTATATTCGATCGAAAAGTATAATTTATAGCGAAAATATGGAAATACTTATACCGAATACTTAAAATCACGGCACGACTCTCTACTATTGTAAGAGGGTAATGGAGTCAATTCCTGGGAGTACTACGTCTGCGAACCGTAGTGGAAAAGCTGCCTGAAGAGCTAGAATACAAAAATCTATCCTTATATCCATTTGTCAGACCACGTGACCGCAGTGGTGCAGAGCACCAGCTCAAACCACTACATTCGTCCCTACTAGATTAAGTGATCGTCCCCTGATCACTAACTCCAAAACCCAGGCCGGCAACCCTTTATAGAGACGTCTGTTCCGCAGGTGAGATGATAAATCTAGTACCTCTTGCCTCGAGGCCAGTCTCAAACCCAACTCTCTGCCCTTAGCCCTCTAGCTCATTTGCCGGACCCGGTCTGTGAAATCAACTAGGGCTGACGTAGCCTACCGTTCCAAAGAGTCCAATCCTAGGGCTTCTCCTTCCACTCAGCATACGTCCTAGCCCCAGCCTGCAATCCAAGCTCTTATCCCCTAATGTAGTATGAACGGCAGTAGCGGTGCCAGCGACGGTGACAGTTTCGTATGCTCTCAGAGCGCGTAGAAGAGAAGGAAGAAGGAGGTGGTGCCATGGCGTAGGCTTCGTGATATCGACGGCTTCGGCTTCGCGTTTTCATTCGTGCTTTAATCGTCCAACCAAAACAAATAAACAGATCTTCTAGTCCAAATAGACCCTTAGCAGGGCTCTCTATGCTTTTAAATAGACGTTCCAATTCCAAAACAGCGACAGCGATAGTGATGGCGTACAGCGAATTGCGACAGCGAATTGCGACAGCGACGACGACGATGATAAATAAACGGAAAGAACACCCAGATGAGGCCCAGGGCTTGGCCCTGTACCGTCCCTGCGTAGGTCACCAATGTAAGAGGGTAATGGAGTCAATTCCTGGGAGTACTACGTCTGCGAACCGTAGTGGAAAAGCTGCCTGAAGAGCTAGAATACAAAAATCTGTCCTTATATCCATTTGTCAGACCACGTGACCGCAGTGGTGCAGAGCACCAGCTCAAACCACTACACTATAGTTTGGCTCTGCTATCGATCGTCCCGTTAAAAGCGTCAAAAGCTGATATAGCTATTACCCTCTGTTCTATCATGACTATTAACCTGTCCTCGCAATTCGGGGCCGTGGTATAGAGCTTCTATTATATTTAAATGCAGCTCCAAAG
This sequence comes from Phialocephala sp. D728, assembly GCA_003988865.1. Classification (NCBI taxonomy): domain Eukaryota; kingdom Fungi; phylum Ascomycota; class Leotiomycetes; order Helotiales; family Mollisiaceae; genus Phialocephala; species Phialocephala sp. D728. The sequence continues at coordinate 59,213 of QYAJ01000174.1, read as the reverse complement.
TTTGAAGATATAGAGTAACTTATAAAGAAACTGGCGTGCCGGGTTTATCCGAACAAAAGTGGGAGGTACACAAATGCCGCATCTAAATAAGCGAGGAAGAATTTATTGCTTTTACCCAATATCTGTATTCACAGCCACGTAAGTCGTATTTTATCCTAAATCCTTTTATAATCACGTGAAGCGTGGCGTGGTGTAGTGTTCTTCTAGAAGGTTCTACAAGCCACCCGTCCAATCCTACACCGAGTTGCCACTCTCGTCGTGCCAATCCCCATTTCCATCTCCATATAAAGTACGGAGATAATACCTTATAAGCGACCGCGCTAGTAAAGCCCTGGCAGAGGCTTCCCTGCCGGGAGAGCCTCGAACATATAATGCCACATCCAAACGTAGTGGAGTTCCTCTAAGTACCCTTTATCATCGCGATCATAGCCGGCCCTTTAGAGAAGAGAAGGGCCAAGGCCAACAGTATCTCACTCCGCCGAAGGAGAAAGCCCTCGAAAAGTATTTTAAACTAATAGCTGACCTCGGGAATCCTATGCGAATCAAGTGTCTACCATCCCTCGCCTTTTGTATCGCCCGCCGACGTTCTACAACAAAGAAAGCGGCCAAGCCTCTAAATAAGAACTAGGCTTAAGCTTTCCAAAAGCGTTATCCAGCACTCAAATTACGACGAGTGAGGGCGATAGCCTAAGAACGCTACGAGAATAGTATCTATAATAAAATTATACATTAGTTTAAAGTGATCGAAAAAGTATTAGTAGATTTTGCTATCCTCCTAAAAAACGTCTATAATATAGACGAGACGAGAGTTATATTGTCAATACTTGGCTTTATCAAAGTCCTTTTAGATAAGGACGATCCGCGAGACTATAGAGGCGCGGTCGTTAAGCGCACGACGATTACCGCTATTAAATGTATTAATGAAAACGGTAGGTTCTTATCACCTATAATTATTTAGCCAGCTACTACCCATCGAAGTAACTGGACCACATTCCCTACCCTTAAATAGTACTATACGATCTCTAACTCGAGGTACACCGACTCTAAGATTAGCTTAGAGTGGCTCAAGCGCATGTTTAATCCCCAAACTAGAGAATAGGTTAACTAGAAGCCGCGGGTGTTGATTTGTGACGGCTTCGGGAGCCACGAGACCCTCGAAGCCCAAGTGTTTTGTTTCGAGAACCACATCCTATTGTATCGCCTCCCCTCTTACACTTCCCACAAGCTACAGCCCTATAATGTTAGCGTATTTACTCGCTTAAAGGACGAATACCGGGACGAGGCTGAAAGACTGTTCTAAAGAGGTGCGAACACGGTCGGCAAGCAGCATTTCACCTCTCTATATAGCCGTGCAAGAGAAAAGGCGTTCACGAAGAGAAATATCATGGCCGGGTGGGCGGCTTGTGGTTTATTTCCGTTTAATCTTGACAAAGTCCTTAGGGTGACACCGAAGCCGCCCGTTTAATCAACTGTTCCGAGGGCTGACGAAATAGAGGTGGGTGCGAGTCATCAAGACGACGTACTACCAACGTGTCAAGACGACGTGCCACCAACACCTGTGACAGCAGAAGGTGTAGTGTCGCTGCAGAATCTGATCAACAAGGATGCTTATACACTGAATGAGGCGAGTATACAACGCTTAGAGCGGCACGTACAGAAGCTTGCCCATGCCGCCCAGGTATCCTTGGCCGAACGTGCCTTCCTCAATGCTGAATGTGCCCTTCTCGACAATCGAAATCAGATGTTAACCAGATGAACAACGAAGCTAAAGTTCGCCGATCAACCAGGTCAATCGTCCTAGGGAAGGCGAAGGTGATGAGCTTTGAGGATATCGAGGTGGCACGAGCAGCGCGTGCTGTGAAGGATGCCAAGGGCAAGGGCAAGCGTGGTCGGAAGCGTAAGAGTGCTGCGCTAGAGCCAGATGAGCCAGATGAGCCAGAGCCAGAGCCAGAAGTGGCGCGTGCTGTGGAAGAGGTCGTCGAGGGCAGGGGAAAACGTGGTCAGAAGCGTAAAACTGCTGTGCAAGGGGCAGCGGAGCCAGAGCCAGGGCCAGAAGTGACGCGGACGATCGAGGCACCAGTATGGACGGCACCAGTTGCGCGGATGATATGAGACTGTTGCACGGAAGAATGGAGTATTGTTTCCCACATCCTTTAGTTCGGATTTGGTTTTATGGAGGTAGGAAATCGGATACAGTCACTTGCAAAATCGGCTTCGTCCCCTTTTGCCTGAAAAGATTGTGAGCACAGACCACGCCATCCATTTTTGGCGCTTGCGCCGTAGCTCCACTATCATCATCCCATGTAACTTACTCCTGGGCAACCTCCATTAAGATTGCTCTGTGACACCCAGCCACTGCGTCCTGTGCACTTGGAATCTGGGGAGCTGACCGCGCAGGCAATACCTCTCGCATCTCGTATTACTCGCTCTAGTATTGTTGCTTGTTCTAGTATTGCTGACTATGTGTGATCTATGATCTTGATCTATCTACTGTAGGAATTGTTCATGAACATCAGAGGTTGCGGAGCGCACAGCGCGATGCCAGGTACTCGTCTACCTATCGAGAGGAATTGAGGAACTCTAAAGAATGTGCCCATTTCCACAGTCACGTGTGCTTCGGATTCTGCTGCCACGTGCTACCCCATCAAAAAGTTCGACCCTCTTTAAATTTGATGAGAGTAGGTGCTACATGTAGAGAATTGACAGATTTAATACTAGTCGTGTTGCAAGACCTCAGATACTTGCCTTTATGATAAGAATGCGACGTATCACGCGCCTTTGCAAATCCTAAGAGCCGATTACACGTTACTGCACTTTTGCTGGCACACAGATCTTCTTGGCAGCACGATTTACGTCAGGCGTCAACGCAGCCTCGTGCGGCTGAATCCCAAGACAACGTGTTCGTCAACTTCAGCGATCTTCTTCCTTGAGTATTCCCTTCTCCATTACAACTTCAAACTTATGCTCAATATCTCGAAAACGTTTGGTTTCGATACAGTACAAGTCCCTTCGTTACCTTTAACACCGCACTTGCGCGAGGTTCTGCCATTCAACCTCATCCTCCTTCCCAGTAACGTCCGCCTCTCTACATCACGCAACCTTCAATCCCCTACTTGACCAATCCAAGTTATCTCCGGTGTACAGCAAAGTATACACTAGAACCTTACCAAGATGGTTAGTCCATGAACTCTTTACTCATCCCTGACTGATGTCGTGAGCTACGAAGCCTCTGAGACAGTTACACCCCGACCCGAATGCCGATTGCACAGCAAGCAATGCAGCAAGAGTCGAGTATGTTGTAATTTCTTTCACCCGACCATGCTAACAATATCTAGCATTATTGCTGTTCACGGCCTGAATCCTCGAAGCAAGAACGACCGCGAACACGCCTGGGATACATGGCGTATACCTTCCGGTCCCCAAGGACGCCTCTGGCTCCGTGACGACCTGCCTCAATACGTTCCGGAGACGCGCATCTTCCTCTACGAATATAACTCTACGGCGGTCTATGGGAAGGATAGGGACACATTTATAGGCAAAGCGAACGAATTGCTCGAGGCGATAAGAATAGAGAGAGACGACATGGAGTCAAGGCCGATTCTATTTCTGGGCCACAGTATGGGCGGGTTGCTGATCAAGCAGGCGTTGATCAATGCACATAACAATCCAAAATACACGCCAGTCAAAGATGCTACAACAGGGCTAGCATTCTTTGCTACACCACACCATGGGGGGGACTGGATGTTAGTTAACCTAGGGGGTGTGGTGGCTAAGATTGCAACGGCTATGGGGTTTCAGAAAGATGACGATATGTTGGAGACGCTAAAGAACGGGAGCATTTTCTCAGAGATCATGAAAGAAAATTGGAGGCACCAGTTATTAAAGTACAATATTATCTCATTTTGGGGAGCTTTAGATAAGGTGAGTTAAGAGTCATGATAGGCTAGGCATATTTGCTGATTATATTGTGTATTAGATTGTATCAGCAGAGAGCGCACGATTTGGCATGCCTGGTGACCACGAGAACGTCGTGAAATTAAATGCAGACCATAGCGGAGTGTGCAAATTTGGGTCGACTCTCGAGGATCAAGACAACTTCAAGTTGGTACGAGGCAATATCAGAGACCTATACAAGAATGCTCTTAAGATCGGTGAGTTAAGCATTATTAGTTCTGTCAATGGTCGAGAGCAGAAAGTTGAGAATATAGATAATGATAAGGAGCTTTATACACGATTTGCTAAGTTGAAGGAAGATCGTGTTTAAGGACAAATATATATTGGGATATCAAGGCTGCACCGCACCTGGATTTCCTCAATCCTATTCTTGAGTTGTCAATATTCGATCAAATAAATCGTATAACTTTACTATTGAATTATTACTGATACTTTATATGTGGAAGTGACCAATCCACGGAATGCAGTCAGTCAAGAATGCCGAACTATTGTAGATTGGCTCACACCAATTGACTACGGCCCTCAACACAGTGATTACTTCAAGAGTCGACAACCAGGAACCGGCCAGTGGCTTCTAGACTCACCAGAGTTTCATGCATGGCTAGGGACGGACGAGCAAACATTGTTCTGCCCAGGAATTCCTGGGGCAGGGAAGACGATCCTCACGTCAATTGTAGTCGATTATCTCTATTCCAAACGCCAAATAGATCCAAGTATTGGCATCGGGTATATATACTGCAACTTCCGGCGCAAAGACGAGCAGAAGGTCGACGACTTACTAGCAAGCCTCCTAAAGCAGTTTATCCAAGAGCAATCCTCCGTGCCGGATAGCGTGAAAACTCTGTACAACCAACACAAAAACAGACGAACACGACCCTCACTCGACGAGATTTCGAAGACTTTAAATTCAGCTATTACCTATTATTCAAGGGCTTACATTGTCGTTGATGCACTAGACGAATGCCAATTATCTAACGGATGCCGGTCGAAATTCCTATCGAATATCTTTAGCCTTCGAGCGACTGGAGCAAAACTCTTTACGACCTCGCGACCAATCCCAGGTATTATGGAGTCATTCAAGGGATGTCTTTCACTTGAAATCCTTGCTAGCGACGAAGATGTAAGGAAATATTTGAATGGTCACATGTCGCAGCTCCCAAAATGTGTCTTGAATCAACCAAAGCTACGAGAGGAAATCACAACGGAAATTGTAAAGGCTGTTGAGGGAATGTAGGTATCTTGCTAACTCTAAAAGCGAGGTTCCTTTGCTAATGTGATATGGAGGTTTCTTTTAGCACAGCTCTATTTGGGCTCGCTTGAGGACAAAACAACAGTAAAGGCTATAAAGAATTCGTTAAAGCAGTTCCAGAAGAAATCTCCAGGAGCTAGCGAGGAAAAGAATCTTGAAGTTCTATCCTCGGCATATGAGCAAGCAATGGAAAGAATCAATGGGCAAAAAGCAGGCTTACAGCTCCTAGCCAAGAATGTGCTGTCATGGATCACCTGCGCAAGAAGACCACTTACTACAAGAGAACTTCAACACGCTATTGCAGTGGAGATAAACGAATCAGAGCTCCACGAAGACAATCTCACAGAAATCGAAGACATGGTTTCTGTATGTGCTGGATTAGTTACAATCGATGGGGAAAATGGGATTATTCGATTAGTCCATTACACAACACAGGAATACTTCGACCGGACACAAGGAAAGTGGTTTCCAAATACACAGGCTAATATTGCGACAATTTGTGTTATATACCTCTCATTTAACAGCTTTGACAGTGGAATTTGCCAAAACGACTTGGAGTTTGAACAACGGCTTCAATCAAATAAGCTATACGACTACGCAGCACACAATTGGGGTCATCATGCTCGGGCGGCTTCGACTTCATGCCAAAGTGTTATGAAATTTCTTCAGAAACATGCCCAGGTCGAGGCATCGAGTCAAAGGCTACTAGCTAAGAAGATGTATTCATGGGACCCGAAGTATAGTCAAAGATTCCCAAAGAACATGACAGGACTGCATTTGGCAGCATATTTTGGGATTGAGGCCGTCGTCCAGCTGCTGCTCGAGAAGGGGGCCGATGTGAACATGGCTGACAGCTACGGATGGACGCCACTGCACCGGGCCTCTAGGAGCGGGCACCTCGAGGTCGTCCAGCTGCTGCTCGAGAAGGAGGCMGATGTGAACATGGCTRACAGCGACGGATCGACGCCACTGCACTGGGCCTCTAGGAGCGGGCACCTCGAGGTCGTCCAGCTGCTGCTCGAGAAGGRGGCCGATGTGAAYATAGCTGACAGCTACGRATGGACGCCACTGCACTGGGCCTCTAGGAGCGGGCACCTCGAGGTCGTCCAGCTGCTGCTCGAGAAAGGGGCCGATGTRAACATGGCTAAYAGCGACGGATGGACGCCACTGCGCTGGGCCTCTGGGAACGGGCACCTCGAGGTCGTCCAGCTGCTGCTCGAGAAGGGGGCCGATGTGAACATAGCTAACAGCGACGRATGGACGCCACTACACCGGGCCTCTAAAAACGGGCACCTCGAGGTCGTCCAGCTGCTGCTCGAGAAGAAGGCAGATGTGAACATGGCTGACAGCGACGGATCGACGCCACTGCACTRGGCCTCTARGAACGGGCACCTCGAGGTCGTCCAGCTGCTGCTCGAGAAGGRGGCCGATGTGAACATRGCTARCAGSGACGGATSGACGCCACTGCRCYGGGCCTCTGGGARCGGGCACCTCGAGGTCGTCCAGCTGCTGCTCGAGAAGGAGGCCGATGTGAACATGGCTGRCAGCGACGGATGGACGCCACTCCACTGGGCCTCAAGGGACGGACACGAGGCCGTCGTCATACTATTGCTTAGTAATAGTGCAGGCATTAACTCAGAGAATAGCGGTGGCTGGACTGCCTTACAAGTAGCATCGCTTTATGGACATGAAAGGGTAGAACGGCTTCTAGGAAGATATGGGGCAGTGGAACCAGAAGACTTTTATGGGCTTCAAAACCTGTTTTTGTAACGCAACCTTTCAATTAAATTATATTATTTTTTATAACTTTGTTAGAGAGGGACTTGGGGAGGACTTGTATATATCTTATCCAGAGATTGCCAAATTATGATTACAAAGCAATAGGTAGATTATTCAGCCTGGAACATTCTGGCATTTTCATGTCTCTCCTAAACCTGTCACTCAGCGGGTCTACAAGTACCTCTCTCTCTGGATAAATAAGTGTAACCCTGAGGGTTGGGTGGTTCTAGTAGGTTCTGGGAGACAGGGGTCAGCCACCAATAAAGTCAACGCGTCTCCCATGCTGCTTTAAGTCACTTTTCACTCATTTTCATAGCAAAAATACATCCAGAAACATGTCACGACTCACGTGTGCCAATGGACCATAGGCTCAACAAGCGAGGCTTGACAGGAGACCCTAGGTCACATGATGGACTCCCTGGGGGCCGCCGAGGGCCACAAGGGATCCAGAGGGTCCTCATGGATCGTAAGGAGTCCAAAGGGATCCCTCGTCCACAAGAGACTACCTCTCTCCTAGGATAAATAAGTCCACCCCTGGTGCTCCACTGACAAGGGGTTTTTGTATGGTAAGCGAGTGGCAAAGTAACCCCCAGGGGTGGAATTATTTATCCCAAGAGAGAGGTATACAGGAAGGGCGTCCCGCCCAAGTAGATAGGAGCCTTGTGCTCAACTCAAGATAGTAATAGTACTCTATTACTGGTGACTACTTGTTCAGACCTTTGTTCAATATACCGACCCTTACCTAGCGACCTACATCTCTCTGAGAGGTAAGTCGTCAACCAAGAACCCGATTGGCCAGTTCCAATAGAACGACCCGTCACAAAACATGTCTCAAGCGTCAGAATACTCGATTCCTACCCTTAAAACACCAACTAAAGGGCGAAATACTACGCGGACGAGAGATTGCAAATACACACTCTATTCTTTTACGCCCACTGGAACTCTATGCAAATTGCTTTGCAACTCAACCTTACGCCAAAGCAAGTAAAGTATGCTCTTCAGCATAGAGTTACCCCTCAAAAGACACGCTCTGGGAGACGCCCTCTTCTTGGCTCTGCGGAACGAAAGGAACTCATAGAATGGGTGTGCGTAAGCAAGGCAAATAGGAGAACACCATGGCATAAGATCCCTGGGATCTTAGGCTGGAACTGCAGGGTCTATGCTATTGAAACAGCATTTAAAATAGAAGGATTTGGTCGTTATTTAGCTGTACGCAAGCCAAAATTGACGGAGGTACACGCCAAAACACGGTATGACTAGGCTTTAGAGCATCAAAACTGGACACTTAAACAATGGTTCCAAATTGTGACGAGCCGAGTATAGAGAAGCTTAGCGGGCCACGTGAGGGGAGTAGTCACATAGTAAATAGAAGAGACTTCGGTGAATCCTTAGAATAAATAACTAAAGAGCTCAGAAGTAGAAGAGGAGAGCTCTTTATATACATGAAGAACCTCTGCAGAGAAGTAGGACGTTCGAGGGGAATAGGAAGAGAGCGGCCGAGGCCGTAGGGGTAAACCAAGGGCTCGCCAGCTCGGGTGATGCACGTGCCTCAGGGGCCAGCCGAAGGCTGGGGACTGCCAGGAGCGTCACATAAACCCTTTAGACGGACGAGACTTGGGTAATGCCTGGAAGACATAGAAAGGTGAAAGTTACAAGAAGGAAAGGAGAGAAGCTTCATAAAGATTGCGTCGAGCCTAGAGTGAGGAAGAAGATGGGGTGGATGTTTTGGGGGAGTATATCAGGGCTTGGGAAGGGCCCAGCTATATTCTGGGAGAAGCATGTGACGGGTTGTCCTATTGGATTAATTAATCGGGTTCTGGGTTGACGACTTACTAACACAAGTGCTTTGTAGGTCGCTAGGTAAGGGTCAAGTATATCAATCAAAGGTATGAACAAGTAATCACCAGTAATAAGGTTCTATTACTAACTTGAGTTAAGCACAAGGCTCCTATCTACTTGGGCGAGACGCCCTGCCTATATAGTCCCTTGTGCGGGTGGGATCCCTTTGGATCCCCTAGAGTACCTTGGACTCCCTTGGATCCCTACCTAGGTCTTGCCGACCCTTATGCCCCCAAGGAGTCCATCACGTGACCTAGGGTCTACTACCAAGCCTCGCTTGTTGAGCCTATAGTCCACTAGCACACGTGAGTCGTGACAAAGCAGCGAGGTGGAATTGGCTTTGGAAGCTATTATGAGCATATTGTACCACTTTTGGAAAACTACGTAAGGAGTACAAGGCTAGTAATAATGCAGGATAATGCTTTAGGGCATGCTACAAAGGATACAATAGCCTATATGGCCTCTAAAGGCCTATACTTTATTTTCTGGCCTTTAAACTCTCTAGATATCAATCTTATTAAGGATATATAAGAGAAAATGAAGGATTTTAAAAAAAAAATGCTTTGATATTCATAGCTTTTATAAAAAACTAAGGGAAGTGGTAATGGAAGCTTGGAATGCTGTGGCACATGCATATATAATTAATCTTATTAGTAGTAACTTATGCCAGAAAGATGCAGAGCAGTGATTGCTGCTGGCGGCTGGCACACAGAATACTAGGAAATGCAGTAACCGAATTCCCGTGCGCAAACACCACCCTCACCAAAACACTAGCAAAACCGATATCACTACTAGATTTCAAAATTGAATTAAAACTCAACCACGTAATCAATTAACTTGAAACTTGAAATAGAATACTATTATCTATTAATCTAAAGATATGCAAACTTAGTTTTATCATTAGAAGCGCTATAGTAGTTTAATCGCGCGCCCGGCCCGATTCACTTGCATCGGCCCTACTTCTACCCCCACTACTTCTAGCACCATTATCGAACCTTTATTATTTTTTGACTATTGTTTTTAAGGACTACGGATAGGCATACTAATTTTCGGAGCCTTTAAAATAGGCGTTTTAAGCGCTTTAGTTTTAGGTTTCGATGTAGTAAAGAGCTTCTTCGGCATAATAAATAGGGAAGGAATTATTTTGGATAATTTAAACTATAATTACTTAGCAACTTAGCGCGCTTTCTTCTCCTCCTTTTTTTTATCGTTTTCCGCTTTTTTTGCCTCTTTTACAACTTTTTTAACTTTCTTTACATCTTCCTCAAATTAAGCTTAAGCTTCCTTTTTAATTTAGTATACTACGGCCTTCGCTACTTTCGCTAGAGATTATACGTCTATTCCATTGCTTTTTTCATTTGCAAAGTTTAATTTCTTGCTTTTCTAGCGTTTCTTTTACTTTATAATAATAGCGTTCCTTAGCTTTTTATTTTTATATTCTAAAATTAAAATCTTCGAAAATTCTTTTAATATAATATTAAATAATCGATCGATTTACTCTTTTTTTTATATGCCGGCTTCTTTATTATACTCGATTCGTAAACGACGAATATCGATAGCATTTTTGGAAGATTGAAGCTAAAGGTTTGCAATATTGTAGGCGATAATAAGTTTAATTATTTTAGTAATAACTTAGGTATAATCGATAGACCAAATTCCAAGTTTAGCGAAAGTATTTTATATATTCTTCGATGTAAACGCTTTTTTCTATATATATTTAAATAGTTTATAAAAGAAACGTTTCGATATAAAAATAAATTTAATATTTTCCGATATAAAGTATTTTAATTTTAAAAAATACATTATAAAGAAAAATTAAAATAATTCGATATTTAATAATTAAAGTTTATAAATCGAATAAGGAAATAAAATTATAATTATAATTTTATAAAAATCCGTCTAATTAATAAACTTTATATTAATATAAAAAAAGTAATCGTTTATTAGTAAAAATCGACGCGTTTTAAAATTTGTAAATTTAGTAAATTTCTTAAAGATTTTTTATAATTATAATAGCTTTAATTATTAAATCGATTATTTATTTTTAATAAAAAAAAAATTATATATTTTTTTTTTATATTTTGAATTTACGTATTTTATAAATCGTTAAATACGCTATAGTAAATAAAAAGAAATAATATTACTTTACTAATTACCGAAATATAAACGAGTAGAAATATAAATTCTTTATTATCGTTTTATTTATTTTTAGTAATTCGCTTTAATTTATATATTTCCAAATTTATAATTTTTTTTATTATATATACTATATTAATAAAGAACTTTTTTTCGTCGAAATTATAAAAATTATCGATTATAATATTATATTTTTCAATAATTTAAACGAATTATTTATATTTTAAACGCGTTAATCCAAAATAAATTATAAATTTACTAAATACAATAAATAAATTAAAATAAATATAAAAATAAATTTTACTATAGTAAAAAATAATATGAAAGTTCTTATTTACTTTATAAATAATCGCAAATTATCGATATTACGTAAGTACGCGCTCTTTAGCCGAAGCTAATGCCGCTACATAAATTAATTAATCCAATTCTTTCCGACTCGTGCTTCCTTTATTTCTTTAGCTAAATTTTTAATAATTTGATTAGTTGAAAGCATTCCACGATTCGTTAATTTATTAATATAGTTAATCAAAAGCTTTTCTTGGGTATTGGTAAAGCATTGGTTGAAAAATGATTAGGCTTCCCTCCTAGTCTTAATGAGTCTATTTAGCCTCCTTGAAATAGCTAAATAGTCTACTCCGAACTTTCTAGTTGCAGGGCGCACTTGAGTGAATTCTCCGCGTTTTATTGCATTTACTACTGCCGTTACAAGTGCAGATTTGTCAACTCTAGCCATAATTTCAAAGTAGTAGTGGAGTAATTTTCATTAAAATTTTGGTGGTGTTTTGGCCAGGGTGGTGTTTGCGCACGGGATCTCGGTTATAAAATGAAAGCCAAATTCAATTTTTGTGCACAAAGCGGCGTCAAATGGGGTGCGTGGCGCCGAACCCTCAGGGGTACATTTATTTATCCAAGGAGAGAGGTAGTTCAAAAAGTAGTTAAAGTTCTCTAGGCTGTCTGAGCATAATGATCTGGCGCAAAGCATTAAACAGTCTCACATCTCATCTAAACTGATTTTTAGATGATGTGTACGCCATAGCTATTGTGGTGGGGTCACGTGCAAGGAGAGGAAATGAGGACACATAAGCTGGCTAGTACACGTGACCAGCTTAGGGTATATATAATCAGATTGCAGCAGTTTAGATAGTTAGGCCAATTCACCTCTTTTGCCTCCGCCTTTTAGGGTGTGCTCAACCTCTTCCACACTACTATAGAGTATATAAGATAAACAAGTCTCAGCATTGAAAATGGCCAAGGTAGTCTATGCTCAGAATTTTTTAGGCGAAAGGGGACAAAGCGATTTTGCAAGCGACTATACAAGTAATCTTAATGTTCGTAGCATTCTCGGCGCAATAGAAGAAGATAGAGGTATAGTTCGCCTGCAAGTTATTAGCAAGCAGTCTTTGTGTCCGAGGCCAGACTTAACTCAAATCTTTGACGCCAATTCGCAGCTGCAGCCGTCTAGGAAAATCGGACGTTGTGTTGCATTTGAAGGTGGCCCGTACCAGCCGACGTCGCGAGGCAGGTGGAGTGATGTACTTTTCAGCGCCTTTTGGCTTGGAGCCTGCTACCTTGCACCAGCTGCTGGGCTAAGCACGGGCTTGCTTAGCTAAGCTCCGTTATCGCGACTACCGCGACCAAACAGCGACGGCGCATGTTCTTTTCCTCTATAGAAAGTATAAGAGAATGCCACTTGTTCCGCTTGACGACGGTAGCGATCGAGGGGGACTTTCTCTACTTGCACATCACCCCTTAAAATAGCACCGAACCTGCTAACTAGCCTTAATTTGCGCTTCACCGTTATTCCTCTTACTACGACAATAACTGCACACGCATTTCATCGAGGCGTAACGGTAACCGTAGTTTAAAGTGAAGTACATCGAATATCAACGGCTGAATACCGCGAACTCTTAGTTCCCTAGAATCCGAAATGTCAACGTCGTTTGAAACGTTCGTATTCGCTACTCCAAGGTTCTATTTGCTCATTATTATAAATACTAACGTCTTCCTTCTAGGATCCTCCTTTCACGCAATGTTTCGAGTAGTGTGAATAGTTCAATTCCGTACAGTTTCACAAATCATATATACGTACGCAGTGGTGATTTTATTAGTGGATACGTACGGGTGTAACAAACTGAACGCACGCACGAAACTGTCCGTATACTACCGTACTAGCTTCGTGCCAAGATTCTCGCACAGACATTAAATCTAATCCCAAGAAGGAAAAGCGCCTAATCTAAATAGGAAATAATGAAGCTATTTAGAAGTCCACCGTATTACTCGCCTTTAAAATTAGTAAATATAATGAAATAAATAAAATATACCACGTTTAAAAACGATTCAAAAAGGAAAAAATAAAGTTATTTAGAAATTTCTACTTTTTATTATTAATAAAAATCGTTTTTGCTATTTATTTATTAAGTTTTATTTATGAATTTAGTTGTACTAAAGCTTTTAAAAAATCTATTTTTATAGTATATCGTTTATTCGCGAGTATATATTTCGTTAATGAAAAGATTTTTTCGGCTTTAGCTAATATCGCCGGTATCGATAAGATATTAATCGCTATTTTGCTTAAATTGGAGTATATTCGCTATTAAATCTCCTTTAACCACTAAACTCTTAGATTATGCGATTTCGATTATAAAATCGGGGAAGTAAAGAAGTAGAGGTTATATTCGTTCGCCACAAGTCGTGCTTTGCATTTAGATTCGAGGTGCTCGATGTAAGAGTTGCTCTTCTTTTTATTCGATGAATTCGATAATAAGAACGAAGGACTCGAAATACTAAATTCAATAAATGCAACAGAAGGGGAAGGCTTGCGCTCTTTATATTTAGTTTTCCAAAAACTGCGTACTTTGCCTTTTTAGCTTGAGATCTAATTTGGGTGTAACGTAGCCTATTGCTTTTCGAAATACTGCCATTTTTGAGATAGATCCAAAATAACGGCGGCAATATAAGCGTAAGACTTATTAATAAAAGCGTAATAGGTATTAAGCTTAGCTTATTTAAAGTTAATATAGAGAAACAAGAATTAGTATTGTACGTACTTGATTTTGCCGTTTTTAAAATAAATTAAAATATATTTTATCGTAGAGAGCACTCGATCGAGCGTAGTATAATTACTTTTAGTATAAAGCGTAGCGTTATATAGAGCCTTTAGAAAGAAATGAAGCTTTTCGAGAGTAGTCTAATCGTCGGCAATAAGTTAATTTTGAGGAGTAATAATATTAGAATGCTTTTAATAATATTTTATTAAAATAGTGCGAATAATAGAATTAAGAAAAGTATTTAATAATTTATACGTTGAAATCTATTTCGTACTATTATTCTTTAGTATGCCACGTCCGCCAAATAACTTTTTGAAGCTTTGAAGCCGCTATAGTAATGCTTTGATTTTAGTGATATTATTATAGCCTTTGCTATAAAGGCCGTGCTTCCGCTATTTGCTTAGCTCTTCTTTTGTAGAGTAGTAAGCGATTTACTAATTATTATAATCGTTTAAAGTTTTATTTTGAGTCTGAAATATAAACGCTTAGGCGCAAAGATTCAAAACATGGCCTTGATAGCGTATTCGATAATATTAAGAGTTCTAGTCTATATTATAAAGATCTAAAAATACTAAAAGTGAAAAGTTAATGGTTGCTTTGCTAATTAGAACGGAAAAAAATTCGGCCGGCTAATTAAAATAATAGATTTTATTTATTAAGCGATAATTTCTTTAGTATAGCATTATTCGTACTTAAATTATCCATTATAAAATATTTTAAATTATTACTTTTTGCTATCTATTTTCCTCTCTTATGCTCAAAATCATTAGGAAAAGCATTTGCATACGCTATTATCTCCTCCGTTATCTATAGCAAAAGACCCCAAGCTTTCAGCACTTCGTACGTTATGCCGGCGTAATTCTTAGCTATATAGACTTCATCGATTTTTTAAAGAGCTAAAGTATCTTTTATAAAGTTGCCGGCTTTATTAGTATAAATAGCGACTTAAGTAAGGACTAAAAGATTGGTCTTTGTATAAGTTTCATTAATAACGATGTGGATTTGGCTAAAGGCGCTCTACATTTCTTTCTACTTCCTCTTTCGCTCCTTATCTCTAGTACGCATCACCCATTTATGGGCCATATCTTTAAAAGGCGCCTAGGCCTCGAAATCATTATTCAAGTACGTTAGCAAAGCTTTAACTTCGTTAGATTCGATGAAATTAAGGGAAGTGCCGCCTTGAGCTAAGAGCCGTACGATAAGCTTTTCCAAGATAGCAAAGTTAATTTTTACGCGTTTGTAAATGTTTATTTCAACTCCATCGTCCTTAAAGACGCGACGACGTCTTTTACGAGAAGCTGATAGTGCTGCAGATGCTATTGCCTTTTCGATTATATTGTAAACGCGCTCTTTTTTCTTTTGCCAAGGGAAGTTTTGGACAATACTATAGAAATGAAAATAGGTTATAATACCTCGAGTACTATTTAATTCGAGATATTTACGAGAATAATGTTAATAACGCTATTAAACTTTGCCGTTTTTATCGAGATATATTGTATTTCCGTCTTTATTTAATATATAGCTTTAAATTTAGGTAGTGCGGTTACGTACGATTAAAGGAAACAATTTTTCGATAAAAGAATTATCTTTAAATTTATTTACGTAAGCTTAATATAAGAAGTCGGCGATAAGAGATTTAAACGAATTATATACGCTAGAAGCAATGGTTTCTTAAAATAAGGGGGTAGAGACCGAGTTTAAGAGGGATAATACTATATTAAATAATTGGAATATATCGACGGTAAAATATCGAACGTTCAAGTATAAGATAATGAAATAACGTTGATAGAACGTAGTTTAAACGATAATTAAGCCGTAAAAGTGAAAAATGATGACAGTAGTAGTGGTAGTGGTAGTGAGTTTTGGGAGCACCTTCCTTTATATGCAGCATGTTAGTAAAGTTCTGCTCATGCATCCCTAGCATGTCACTTTAATGATTTTTGCTAACTAATTGCTAGAAGGATCAAATGCTTGTACATCATATTAATGCATTTGCCGAATTCGAATAACTCTTGAACATCCGTACGAATATCCTTATTTCCACTTATTAATGTTCCCGGGCTGCTTTCCATGCCATGCTCCTATACAAATCCCTATATAAATCATCGATGTAGTGCAGCGAGAAGACATTATTATTAATATAATTGGATAAAGTACGAATACGAAAAGTGTTTATTTCCACTATAGACGCTATATACATTGAATCTGGCAAAGCTATTAGTAATATCACATTTAAATCACCGAGAAAGTGATGCTCTTGATATTAGGAAAGATGTCACAAGCGTCGGCAATGGATTTAAGTGGTGGAAGTAGAAGGATCCAAGGGTATATCTTTATAAAACTCTCTTATATGCTAATTACCTAAACCCTTACTGTCCTAGAAGTCCAAGCACGCGGAAATGCCGTCAATAGTCTTGTCACAATCACAGTCACATCGTCGCCAGGGATACCTCGTCGGCGCCAAAATAGGGGGGGCTGGGAGCCCAGCCCCCCTATTTACTGATGATCCTTCCGTACAGTAGTATACGGCCCAGTGGTATCAGTTTGAAGATATACTACCCTGTACTACGCCGTATTTTCAGAGGGTGAACTGAACGTACGTCCGTATGCAAAAGCTTGTACGGTATTGACGGAGTGGGGCGTTTCCTTATATACGGAGAAACTACTCGAAACATTGCTTTCACGCCTTTTCACGTTCATTATCGGCATAGATGAGGTCCCTATTCAGGTCTATGAGGCGCCATTCGCAGACCAATCCCAGGGACTGAGCGCTCTCATGCATGGAGCGATGTTGGAGAGCTCAGCCGGCCAAACCAAGTGGGAGGACGTGAAGGTAAAAACCTTTGTATTATTTGCCCAATTTATGTATACGGCGACAATATAGATGCCTCTCGATTCGCCGCGGGTGATATGGTCGCCGTTCAAGCTTGGTTTGGTAGCTACGTCTTTAGAAATAAGTCTGGGGTATCCGGATCCACGTTCCGCCTATTGAGGTTATGGAGGTTGCGAGCTGGTGTTTCTGGTTCCTCAGGCCTAAATAGCAGCCCAGTTATTAAGCGAAGACGCATACTGTAGCAGGATCGCGCCTTCCTTGATATATAGTTGATTTTTCTCGTTTACTCCCGTCTTTTATTATTACTAGCTTCGAGCTAGTATATATAAACTCCTTTACCTTAAACCTTCCTTCCTTTTACTTCTTTAATTGTAATAACTATAACTTTAATATAAGCAACTTTATAGCAACTCTTGTAAAGTAAGCTGACGTATTATATAAAGCAACCCTAAAATCAAAGAAGAAACCTTAAAATAAACATTACTACTTAGCATTACATTCCTTCGATAAAAAGCATTAAATACTAAGCCAAGAATCAAAAGAGCTTAGTAAGCTTACTAGCTCTCACCTTTAAACTTGGCTAATGTATTAGGACGTTATACAAGCGATGGTTACTTTAAGTACCCCGGTTCCTTATATTAATAAATTTAGCCCGATTTTTTAGAGTTTAAAAAATAGAGATATAATTATACGCCAAATTCTTGGTCAAAAAGTAATAATTAAGGTCACGGGCGAATATTACGGTTATCAGCATTAAAAATAATAATAGAGAGGTATAATCTATAGTTTAATAAAGGCAATCACTTTTATAAATTTCGAAGGCTTCGTGTAAACTATTAGCGAGCATTTATGTACAATCTTTACAAGTACTAAAGTTATTACTAAATTGGATGTGGCGCATTAAAGACACACAGCCACCATTGGCCTTTATGCTTTAGGCTTTAGAATTGAAATTACAACGTAAATATTGCGGGGTTCTTTCGCGCCAACCAAAATCGTCTCGCTTTAATCCGAGGTAATTTACAAATCCGCGTGGCGATCTTATATAAAATCTGCACGCCATAGCAGCCACCAAGGCTAATGACGATTCCCTACATCGTAGTGAGACCTGAGAGCTCGGATAACTCCTTTATAAGTATTGGGAATAGTATAAGCTTAATAGTGGAAGCTATAGTAGAGGAAGTCTATTACGTTATAAAAGGAGACTTTTTGCAAACTAGGCGTGAGAGCGACGGTACGAACGTGATTTTCTAATAGAAGGGATTTAGGGTGTCCGGGAGTAGTTATAGAATATAATTTATAAAAAATTATAGAAGATATTGAAGTGGTCACAAATTCTAAAATGCTTAAAGTCAAAGTACCTATGATTTTTTTCGGCACATTAGTTTTTTCGGCATGCAGAGATGGACGTTATTTGCTCAAACGGTATATAGATTTGCGATTTGAAAAGCAATAAAATAATAAACTTTATTTGGTAGCTATAATCCTTCGAATGACGGAGCGTTAGGAGCCTAAGTCACGCGACCTTGAAATCAGAAATTCAAAGTTTTAAAACTTAGAAAATGCTTTTGTTTTAAATTTTATAACGTTTTGCTAATATTACTTAGTAATGCAAGAAATCCTTAAGCTATTTATTCGCTTATTCCCTAAAAGACTTCCCCATAGATATTCGTTTAGTACTAATTAAAGCACTAATTTAATTATACTACGAATAGACTTTTACTTACTAAGCATTTTAATTATAGCCGCTGGCGCTTCCTTTATAATCTTTCATTATTATTTTTGCGCTTTCTCTTTACATTATCTCGTTTATTAAACGATCGCTCTAATTCTTATACTTCTATTAGCTAATTAATCGAGAAGGGAAAACTATTTATATTATAAAATTCTAAGCCCCCTTCCCGAAAATAGAGAGAGACCGGGTCCTATTTACTAATAACGTCGAAGTATATCCTTTTTTTAAAATTCCCATTTTTTATAAAAAATAAACGATTTTAAATAAAGTCTAAAAGTGGCCGGCCTTTAAAAAGAAATTTCGCTAACGACCTCGTTAACTACATTAATAATACTTCGAATTTAAAAGTATTAACTTAATAGTAATATAAAATATAGCTAATACACGAATATCGATTATTTTCTTTTTTTAAAATATTTTTCGATTTTAACTCGAATAAAAAAAGCTTTACGATAATGTAATATGCAAATCGATTTAATTACTTCGAGTAACGCACGATTTCTTAAGCGAGAATCTTCATTTTAAATATTTTATTTAAATTATTTAAATAAAATTCTTAATCGATAAATTCGATATTAAATCGAAAATACTATTTTTATTTTCTTTTTTTCTCCGTTTTTAAATCTTTTTTTAAATTATTTAATTCTTTTCTATAAAAAATATCGCTATTGTTTTAATTATTAATAAATAATTAAAGCGCTCGAAAAAGTCGGAAAACTTAAAGATTTCTTTACTAAAAGCTTAAGCTATATATTTTAGAATTATAGTCCAAAGCTTTATTAATATTTAAAAATATTTTTAAAATAAATTTTTTAATGGAAAAATCGTAAAAAAATAATGCTTTTATTTTTTTTAAAGCAAATTTAATAAAATTATTATATATTAAACCTTTGTTTTAGAACTGTAAGAGGTCAGGCCCTTGGGAGCTCGAGGCTAGGCCTCGGCTGGGCTGTTGTACGGAGGGGATACGGTGGCTGCCAGGCCCCTGGCCAGGTGGCAGTCAAATAATTGTCAGGAGGTTGCTATAGTAACCCTTTGTATCCGCTAGTTAAAAGTATAGTCCGATTCAGCATCGAGCTTACCTTAGTTCTATATCGAGTTTAATAATAGTATACCGCGACTGCACTTTAAGTTATTTAAGTAATTTAGCCCGTTATATTTTGAACTCGATCCCTTTACGAATAGCCTACGGAACGACGCCGTATATATATCGACCTAATCACGACTCGAAAAACGCTGAGATCTATACTAAAAGGAGGTTATTAAAACGGGATTTATAAAATTAAATATTAAAATAGGATCTATAAAATCAAATATTGAAACGGGATCCACGAGATTAAATATTGAAATAGGATTTATAAAATCAAATACCGAAATAGCATCGAAACGATATCGATTCGCTCACGAGTTAAAAAAAAATGTAGAAACAAATAAAATAATAGAGCTATAAATAGACACTACAAACGGAGGCGATTCGGGGCCTTAAAGGCAAATTATAAATAGGGAATGGGTATAAAAACAACACCGCCAGCAATAGGAAATTAATGCCTAGCTACTATAAAGCCTAAATAATATTCGGGCTGCTTTTCGTATACTTACTATATTCGAACCACTTACGATATAAGCCCTATAGCAAATAAAACGGCACGGGGGCGAATCGATAAGAAATCGGAAGCTTAAACACTCTTTATCCTATTCGAATAAGTTCGACGGGCAGAATTGTACGGCGTACCTAGCATTTAAGGATTACCTTTAAATTAAATTTAGGATCGATTTAGAAGCTATTGGGAAGGAAATAGAAAAGATATAGTACGGTTACGGATACTTTATAGATAAGGTATTTAAGCGGATTTTCCTATGGCTGGCTTTAGTCGAAGTAAGGTAGGAATCCCTTAAAATCAAGGACTTTTTTACTTAATTAGATATAGCGTTTAATGATCCCTAAAGTATTTAAAGGGCCTTGGAGTGGATTAACTCCAAGAAGCAAGGAAGCTAGCTCTTCTAAGAATTCCTATAGGAATTCGAGCAAAAGTTATTAAAAATAAAAAGGTAGGAGTTTTCGGACGAGGTTTGAAAGGGTTATTTACGGTTAGCGATCTTTAGGAAGATTAAAGAGAAGTTAATAGCCGTCGAGGAGCTTGCTAAGTATGAAGACTTCGTTAATTAGCTACGAAGGACATTCGATAACTTTGCGAAATTGAACCAACTCGGTAGTAAGTATAAGATATAGGCCAAGCTTTATAGCGAGCTAAAACGAGGCGGCGAAATAGATTGGGAACCTACACCTCGAGTCGCGTACGGATTAGGCTCGAATCGGTCGTCGAACAATAGGTCAAGGACTTTAGCCAAATGGGTATTAAAGGAGGTGCTAAAATAACGTTATATAGTGAATAAATGTCTTCGATGTAGCGATGCCAGCCACTTTATTGCCAAGTGCCCTTTAAGCTTTGCGAAAAAGCCACTGCTCTAACCAAAAAGGCTTAAAGCGGCTATTGCTGCCTTCGAATAAGCATCGAAACGGGTTCGTAAAGCTACCGAATAGAATAAAAGGATTGAGAAATTAAGTTCTAACTTTAAATCGGGCTTGGGAAACGAATAAGCTTTGTACAAAATTGTATACGAAGTAAAGGGAAGTCGAAGGTTTTGCAGGAAAAGTGGAGAAAGTTTAAAAAAAATATATATTATAAATCTATAATTATATTTGCTTTAATTAATCATAGCTCTTTTGCCAAAACTATAATAAATATTAGATATTTATGCTATAGACTTTGTAACTCCGCTTATACTATGAGATTAAACCTAAAGCGTATACAAATTAAGCCCTTCCAAATAAAGGCGTTTAACGATGAAAAAGCTAAGCGATTTATCTAAGAGGTAATCGTAGCCGATATTAACTTTAAGGGTTACCAAAAGAAAGTATAGTTTTATATCACTCCTTTAAAAGGGTACGACATGTTCTTAAGTATGCCTTGGATTAGAAAAAGAGGTGTCAAAATTGATAAAAAAGGGAAGCGACTACGAATTAGGCGTAGGTTGGGGTAGTATCGGAATCGAAAGAATAAAGAGAATAGGACAGACGATAAGCCACCTACGATAATCGTACGTACGAAGACTACGGCGAATCGAGAGTTAAAAGGTATCGAGCCGGCCCGACTTATATTAATTGCTACGTGGCATATAGTAAAAAATCGAAAAGGGGGGAGAGCATAAATATTCTCGGCTATAATGCGAGACATCGATAAAGCATTACGTCCAAAGACTTATTTAAATCCTTGTATAAAGCTGCCCCCTTATTTACTCGAATACTTATCGATGTTTAATCGGGACGATATAGATAAGCTACCTTTATATAGAGGTAAAAGAGTCGATTACGTAATCGAACTAGAGCGGAGGGAGAACGGAACTATACTAGAGGTGCTTTGGGGCCCGATATACGGGATATTTAAAGATAAATTCCTTATTTTACGAAAGACGTTTATTAAGCTGCTCGATAAGGGATTTATACGAGTTAGTAATAGCCCCGCAGCGGCTTCGATACTGTTCGTACGGAAGCCGGGAGGGGGCCTTAGGTTCTATGTCGACTATAGGGCTTTGAATAAATTAACCCGTAAGGACCGTTACTCGCTGCCGCTAATTTAAAAGACATTCCGAAACTTCACCGGGGCTAAGTAATTTATAAAGCTGGACGTAATAGTAGCTTTTCATTAGATATAGGTCGTAAAAGGCGATAAATGGAAAATAGCGTTTCGAAGCAGGTTCGGCTCGTACGAGTGGCTTGTTACGCCCTTTAGCTTAGCGAACGCTCCAAGCACTTTCCAACGCTATATTAATTAAATGCTAAAAAATATTTTAAACGATTTTTGCTCGGCTTATATTAATAATATTATTATTTTTTCGAAGTTTTGGAAAGAGCATCGAAGACATATTAAAGAGGTTTTAAAAAGGCTTCGGGCGGCTAGTCTATAGTGCGATATCGAGAAGTGTGAATTTAAAGTTAAATTAACCAAGTACTTAAGCTTTATTATCGAGGCAAAAAAGGGTATTCGAATGGACTCTGAAAAGGTTAGGGCTATTTAAGAATGGGAAGCGCTAACGACTGTAAAGGGCGTACAAGGGTTTTTAAGGTTTGCTAACTTTTATCGAAGGTTTATAAGCCATTATTCGGACTTAGTTCGGCTATTGACCGAATTTACCCGTAAAGACACGACCTTTTTATAGTTAATTCAAGTAAACGAGGCCTTTGAATAGCTAAAAAGGATTTTCTTAATAAAGCTAATTTTGGCTTCCTTTAACTACAAGAAGGAAACACGAGTCGAGACTAACTCGTTAAAGTAATGTATCGGAAATACTTTTTTGCAAGCTAATGCTAAAGGCTTATTTATATTTTGTTTATTTTATTCTTGGAAATTAAATGCAGCTAAATATAACTACGAGATTTACGACAAAAAAATGCTTGCAATTGTACGAAGCCTTAAAAAGTTTAATATAGAGCTTAGAGATTTGGAAAGGTTCGAAGTCTATTCGAACTATAAGAATTTACAATACTTTATAATTATATAAAAGCTAATCGAATAGTAGATAAAGTAGTTTTTAATACTCTTTCGATATAACTTTCGAATTATCCACGTCCTAGGCGTAGATAACGGCCGGGCAAACGCTTTATTAAAAAGGGATTAAGACTTGCTTAAAGGGGCAAGCGACGATAGACTACAAAAAAGGAATACGTAGTTAATTAAGCTAGAATAAATAGGAAAGGGAGGAGTAATAGTAGCGGGGACGAGTCGCCCTCGAATAGAAGACGACGAAGGAGGAGTAGATGCTATACCGGCTTTGCTTAAAGACTAGCCGGAAGCTGTCCGAAGCGACCTTGAGTACGCTCGGACTTTGAAAGCTATACAAAATTAAAAATAGCGATTCCCACTAAGCTTGCGATTAAAAGTATTAATAGCTAAATGCGAAGTGTTCGCAAACGATAAGCTAACGTATCGGGGCCGTATCTAGGTCCCTTCGAGGGGGAATATAAAGGCAAAAATGCTTTAGGAAATACATAACTCTTTAATACACGTCCACCTCGGACGGGAGTCTATATATGTAATAGTAACTCGCCAGTTCTTTTAGCTAAAGATATCGAGGGAAATACGGCAATTTATACGGGCCTATAACGGCTGTGGTAGTAATAAAGTTTAAAAGTCGAAAAGGTAAAGCTTCTTTAAACCATTCCCGATATCGAGCCGAGTCTAATCCGAACTATTTATAGACTTTATTATAAGATTGCCTATGTCGAGAGATTGTACAAGTATAGTCGTACTAATAAATCGCTTAAATAAAAGAGTAATAGTAAAAGGCTTAAAAAATATCGAGGCCGAAATAGTAGCGAAGTGGTTTCTAATAAAGTACTACCTTTACTATTATTTACTTTAAATTATTATCTCGAATTAGAGAATGTAATTTATAAGCGCGTTTTGGAAAAGATTATACAATATACTTCAAATATAGCGCTAACTTAGCACGTCCTTTTCATTTAAAACTAACGAGTCTATAAAATAGGCGAATAAAATAATCGAGATAATACTAAAGGAGCTAGTTAATTAGGCTTAGGACGATTAGGCAAACTACTTGCCAATAGCGATAAAGGCAATTAATGGCCGAAATGCTTTCGCTATAGAAGTAGCGCCCTTTTTTATAATTTATAATTGGAACTAAAAAGTATTGTAATTCAGCCTCGAAATAAAACCGAATCGTACTTAAGACTCCTTTATTTTAAAAGTGGACGCCGTATTCCGTAAGCTAAAGGATGTACGAGATATAGCAAAAGCTTTTATAGCAGTAATATAAAAGGCTTAGAAGTCGGCCACGAATCGAAGGAGAGACTAAGCCTCGGCTTATAAAGTAGAAGATAAGGTTTAGTTAAGCTTGAAAAATATCGCTACGAAATATTTAAGCAAAAAGCTTAATTAGTAATATATAAAATATATTATACAAAAAGTATACGAATTGCATATATATAGGCTAAACGTTTTTTTAAATCGCTACGACGTCTTTTCTATATAATTACTAAAGTTAATTAACGAATCGCTAAAAAGTTAAATAGTAATCGAATTACATTCGATTAAACTATAAGTTAACGACGATTAAAAATATAAAGTCGACGAGATTAGGGATTAGAAACGGGGCTGGGGAGGCTTCGAATTATATTTAATTAAGTAAATAAGTTATAAAAAGCTTACTTGGGAACTATAGGAATTCGTCAAGGATTTAATTGCCTTGGAGTAGTGGGAGGTTCGAAAGCGGAAAGGTCACGTATCGTTAGGGGGCCGTACGGGCATACGAAAAAAGAGATCGGAAGGGAACCGGCAGTGATACGGGGGAGGGAGAAAAGGGGAGGAGGGGGGTAATGTAAGGGGTTAGGCCCTTGGGAGCTCGAGGCTAGGCCTCGGCTGGGCTGTTGTACGAAGGGGATACGGTGGC
This sequence comes from Phialocephala sp. D728, assembly GCA_003988865.1. Taxonomy (NCBI): domain Eukaryota; kingdom Fungi; phylum Ascomycota; class Leotiomycetes; order Helotiales; family Mollisiaceae; genus Phialocephala; species Phialocephala sp. D728. Next base: position 34,173 of record QYAJ01000174.1, on the reverse strand, counting down.
TGCTAGGCCCTTGGCCAGGTGGCAGTCAGGTAATTGTCAGGAGGTTGCTATAGTAACCTTTTGTATCCGCTAGTCAAGAGTATAGTCCGATTCAGCACCGAGCTTACTTTAGTTTTGTATCGAGTTCAATAACAATATACCGCGACTGCACCTTGAGTTATTTAGGTGATTCAGCCCGTCACAAGAACTTTCCTATAATAGGCTAAATCGAATACGCTCAATTGTGAACTATTGTATAAATACAAAAAGAACTCTATAAAGAGAAGAGAAGAAAAAGGAAGGTCTAAGCAGGCCGCAATAAAATGTTTACGGGCCGTTGCAAGTGCTAGCGGACGGTTGGATAAGCAACGAGGCTCGTACGTAGCCGAGTGCTATCCAAGGGTCTAACCCGTCACATTACCCCCCTTTAAAGGCCCGGGACGGGTCACTAGGGGGTTTTACGGCCCGTGACGGATCCTTACGGGCCTTGTAAGCGTCCAAGGCCTCCGTATTCTTTAATGTAAGCGCTAATTCCCAAGTTAGCCAAGCGTAACCATTCTATTTTACTAGGTACTTTAGCTTCCATCCACGGCCTTAGCGTTTCCGGCGTTCTCGCAATATAATCTCTATGCCGTACTTATCCTTATCCGCAATAATTTATAGCGGGGGCTATAAGTCGTCCGTAACTTAGTACGGTAAAAGGTTAGTAGCCGCAAGCCGTAGTAAGTTAAAGTGGAAAACGTTCTTAATTTTAAAGGATGTATTTAGGCGGTAGCTATAAAATTTAATAACTTTCGTAATTGTAAACTTTATATATTTAATATTTAGCTTTTTTAATAAACGATTTATATTAATATTTTCTAAATTTAATTAAACTTTATTCTCTATTTTATAATTAAAGCTTTATTGCCGGGAACGATTCACTAAATCTTTTTAGCGTTACTAAATAATAGCTATAGTAAATTATATTTAATTCGTTATTTTTTATAATTTACAAATAATAACGTTTATTCGTTAAATAAAATTACGCTTTATTTCGATTCGTAAATCGTTCGTAACTTTTAACGAGTTTATATAGTAATCGTAAAATAAAAAAAACGAGCTAACTCTCGTTAATAAAAAGTCCCGATTATTAATTATAAGCTATATAATTAGTAAAAGTAAAAACTAATCGTTTTAAATATAATTAACGAATACTCGAAGAAACGATTTTAATACTTAATTTATATACTTTATAAAATCGTTCGTTTTCGAATGAAAAGTTATAAATAAACGTCGATTAATATATAAAAGCTAATAAATTCGAGCTTATAAAACTTTTACAAATTAAAGGCTTTTATTAAAAACTATTGCGAACGGTAATTCGTGGTTACTATAGAAAATATAAATAAAAATCCATGCTATAATTTTCGCAATTATATTTTAATAAAGCTTGAAAATCGCTTCTTTTTCTAAATAATCCGTAATTATTAAAATATTAATAGAACTTTTGCTTTTTAGTAATTACGTAATAAAGTCGATAAAGATCTCTTTTTATAATCGGTTCGGGATTAGCAGCGGCTTTAGGAATCTTTGCCTATAGTTTTTCTAAAATTTATTTTATTTGTAAAAATTATAATTACGAACGAATTTTCGGATTATTTGTAATATTTTGGGCTAAAAAAATTAACGTATTAATATTACTATTATACTTTTACATTTTAAATAGCTAATAATTACTAAATTATATATAATTTATATAATTCTCGTTTATAACTCGTTTAAATTTGGAATTTAATATTACTCGCGGAAAAGAAGTAAGTCGAAATTTAATAAAAAGTATTTCGAAATTGAAATACGAACGTTTAACGCGAATAAAAACGTTTTTTTTTCGTTGTAAATAGCTTGCATTATTTACTAGTAATTATAGTTCGTTTTTAAGCCCGTTTTTTATAAAATTTGTAAGTTATTTAAAAGGAAGTGTAAAAAGGGAAGCGGGTCTAACTTTACTATAATTTCCTTAGCTTTTTGATTGCGAGTAATGATCGGGGAAGCTATAATATAATTGTAGCGGCTTTGTATTATATTAGGCTTAATTAATTGTATTATTCGAAACTATAGTCGGTCGTTTATATTATTCGTAGGCATATTCTACTCTTTTTTAAAAAGAACGTTTGCCCGTAAGTTGTTTTTCCCCGGCTAGTAGATAATTATAAAATTGTAATAAAAAAGAATTAAGAATTATTACATTTACTACTTTATAAATTTACGGGCTGTTATAAAGTATTTAAAGTTTTTGTAGTTCGTAAAGATTCGAAACTTCTTTATACTTCGCAGCTCGACATTCCATTTTTATAAATAATTAATAATAGTTAGCATTTTTTTGTCGTAGATCTCGTAGTTGCATTTTGCGAATAAGTTCTTTTATAAGAAATACGTATACGGCTATAAAAGATCGTTAATATTAAATTAAAAAAGAGTTTCGTTTATACTTTATTCGAAAGCGTTTATTTTTATTAACGTTTTCTTTTTCGAGTTAAATTAGATTAATACTAAAGCCGAAATAAATAATTCTTTAAATCGTAAAAATGCTAAATCGGCCTTTTTAGCTTAAAAGAATGGAACGTTATACTTTATTAAATTTGTAAGTAGCGCTATAATTTTTAAGAAATCTTTAATAAAACATTAATAAAAATTTGCAAAATTTAAAAAGTTTCGTATATTTTTTACGAACGTCGATATTAATTAATTTATAATTATAGAAATCTTAGCCGAATTTATTCGTAAGCTATAGCTTGCCTTAATAATAAACTTAAGGTATTTCGTAAATATAACTTCGAATTTACATTTATCGATATTTAATTATAAGCTTATTTCGCGAAGCCGTTAAAGTATTTTACGAACTTTTTTCCGATAATTAAACTAGTTTTTAAAAATATAAATAAAAATGTTATCGATATAAGCGAAGTAAAACTTGTTTAAATAGTTTTATAATACTTAATTAATATATTTTTGAAAAGTGCTAAAGGCATTTGCGAGTTCGAACGAAGTAATTAACTATTTGTAAAGTTTATAACGAATTCGAAAAGTCGTAAACTACTCGTTTTTTTCTATAATTCGTATTTTATAGAATACGGCTTTAATATCGAGTTTTGTAAATTAGCGTGCTTATAAAATATTTTGTAACGTTTTGTAAATTAAAAGCAATAGGTAACGATCTTTGCGGGTTAGTTTATTAAAGCCACGGTAATTAATACAGAATCGTAAGCTACTTTCTGCCTTTTTTACGAATAGTACTAATGCTATAGCGGGCGAGTTATTAACTCGAATAAAATCTTTATTTAGTAAGTTTGTAAAAGTTTTTTATAATATTAAAAGCTCGTTTTGGGATATATTATATAAAAGACTTTAAAGGACTTTTAAATCCTTACTATCCATTTTTTCCAATTCGATATAATAGTTTTTTTTAAGGCTTTGCAATAGCGGCAGCTTTTCGGCCTCTTTTGGGTTAAATAGATTTGTAAAGTCCAAATTCTAATTCGTAAATTTAGCTTTTGGATTCGTAGAAGTTTTTTGGGAAAGAGACTTTTCGATATTTAATAATATAATTGAAAACATTTTTACTATTTATTATTTCTTGCTTTTATAGGCCAAAGTAGTAAAGGCTGTTGCCGATATAAATTAATAATTTAATTTTCGATCTCGAGTTACGAATTAGTTTTTAACGATAATATTTATAGAAAAAATTTTAATTTTATTAAGTTTAAAGTATAAACGTACGTTTTATTTTCGAAACTAAAGAAGCTTTAATAATATATTATAATTATTTAATTGCAAAACTATATAAAAAAATACTTTTTCTTTTATATATTTATTAATATTAATTCGTATTAAAACTACTTTTGTAATTTCGCTTGTAAAAGGGCCGTTAAAGCTTATAAAGGAGCGAGGGGGAATTTCTATATATAAAAAATTATATTTACAAGCAAAACGAAAGTTAATTAATTTATAAAATAAATATTTAATATTTAAAAAAGTTGTAGTAAAGTATTCTTTATTAATTAAAGTAAATATAAAAATAAGGAATTTATTTATTAAATTCTTTTAAAACTTATTTTAAGCTTTTAATATCTTTATAAACTTTTATTTACGACTTCAAATAGAAATTACTCGTTTTCCGAGACTTTTTCGTTTATAACGAATTTAATTATATTTCGAGTAAATTTTACGAGCGCGACTCGAGCTAACTTTCGCTTCTTGCAGTCTATAGCACGGCCGTTAGCGGGTTTTTCTAAAGATGCTAAGTCGCAACGGTCTTAAATATAATCGTTCGATTTATAACGAAAGCAAAGGCATTCGTCCTATTTACGCTGGCGCTTCTCTCTCGAAACCCAAGCTGCCCTCTTTTACGGGCCGGCTCTCGTAGTGGCCACTGGGGCGGTCTACTACTCTATAGAGTTTGCCGGTAGGTTTACGAACGATTATAAACGAGCTTGCGAAATAGCGTTTTTCGCTCGTCGATTACGGATATTTTGTATTACTTTTAAATCGTCGCTAATCTTTCGTAATTAGCCGCAATAGTTTGTATAAAACGCTTTCTCCTCTATCCCGACTATACTATTAAATAGTCGTAGGGTAAATACTAACTTTAAATAGGCCTTCTTAGCCCGATTATCCCACGACTAGACTTTTGCCTTTAATAAAAGGCCGTTAAAATCCATAAAAAACTTCCCGAACGAACGGGATCCTTGCCTAATCTCGTTAAACTTCTCTAGCACTTTCTCTCGACGTCGCGGGTCACTAAAGGCAATTTCCATTTACTAAAAGAAATGCCGGACTATAAACAAATTAAAGTAATCGTAGGCCTTTATTTACGAATGGATATAGGCCGCTACTACTTTTTTTAATCGATTAAATATATACTATACTATTTCCCTTTTATTACCGATCGCCGCTTTATTAATCTCTAACTTCGCTTTTAATATGCCCGCGAACTATAGAAAGAGGGTTATATCTACTTCGTCGAACCGTTTCGGGTTCGAGAGCCGGGGTTTTAGGCGGTAACTATTATTTACGGCCGGGGTATTCGTTTTAAAGGCTAGTGTTACGAATAGGGTTGGGAACGTAATCGATCGCGAAATATTTTTTAACTAGCTAATGCGTTTCGCTATTAATATTATCGACGAGTTGAACTAAATAGCTATTCGCTTTATTATTTTTTGCTATTAATTAAGTAGAGTTTGTAACTACTTTAAGGCCGCTTAGTCTATAAATTTCGCTATTATATTCCAAATTTCGTTACGAATTATACTTATTCGATTTTTTATATTACGAACCGAAACTCGTTTGTAATATATCGTCGCAAATTATATTTATTTAATTATCGCCTTTACGATTTTAACTTCGTATTATAAAGCGTTTCACGAATAGTTATATTTAAATATTGCTTTTAAAAGAAAGCGAAAAAAGAAAGATAAAGTTTTTATATAATAGACTAGATCGAATACGCTTAATTACGAATTATTATATAAATATAAAAAAAACTCTATAAAAAGAAGAGAAGAAGAAGGAAGGTCCAAGCAGGCCGTAATAGAGTGTTTACGAGCCGTTGCGGGTGCTAGCGAACGATTGGACAAGCAACGAGGCTCGTACGTAGCCGAGTGCCATCCAAGGGTCTAACCCGTTATATTTCCTAATTTAATTATTTTCTTCGAAGTAAAAATTCTTTTAAAGTTAGTAATAGTACTAAAGGAAAAAGCGGCCATGCCTTACTTTAGCGCTACGAATATATATCTCGCATTATATTTATATTAGTTAAGATTTATGTAATTATTTAAACGTTTTACATTTCCTATACTAAAGCGTTACTTAGCAAAATGCTATATTTTTTATAAATCTTATTTTCCCAATATTTTAATGCATTATAATTCGTGAAAAAAAATAATTCCGACTTTATTATAAATGCAATTATACCTATTTTAATGCTTATAGCCGTTACGTTTAAATAATCGAGAATATTTTAATTAATATTAAAAATCTTTTGCAAAAGCGTTTCTAAATTATAAGTCGAATAGATTTTGTTAATGAATAAAAAGATTAAAATTGCTTGGAAATACGAGGAAAAGCATCGTTTAAATACTTATTTAGCTAATCGTTTATAGAAATTTATATAGTTTTTTATTAATAATTCTTTGCGATTTAAAGCAAAAGCGATAATTCCTTTTGTAGACTAAATCAGCATTTGCTAAGCTTAAAATCTTATATCCTTCATTACTCGATTTACTATAATTTATACTAAATATAAAATAAAAATTCCTTTATATTAAATATAGTAGCCCGATTCTTTTTTCTAAAGTTTGTAAAAAAATTAATAAAATAATTTCTTTTACTCTATTTTTATTAATATTTAAAAGCTGGATTAAAATCGTAAAGAATTTAATCTTTATTTTAATATTTAGCATCTTTAATTAGTAAAAAAAAGTAGCGAAGAATATTGAAAATCTATATATCGCTTTTAGTTCCGAATTTCCGAATATAATTATTATATATAATATATCTATATAGTAAGTCGTATTAAAGCCTTTCCTCCAAATATATTAAATATATATTTTTTAAATATATATTAAAGAAATTATATTGAAATTCAAAAAGTTTTTCTTAATGCTATATAGCACTAGATGGGTTAGCGAGGCTTAAAAAAGCTTTTACTTATTTCATAAACTTACTTTCAAATAATCGAATAAAGCTAAATAGAAGAATTATATATATTAATTCTTCGTAAGCAAAAACGCTTAATCGATAAATTTAATAGTATACTTCTTTATAAAGTATACAAAAGATTTCTAATAAATTAAAGATTGCAAACGAATTAATTATATTCAAAAATAGTACTTGATTTATAATGCATATTCGATAAATAGCTATCGAGTAATAAATTAAAAATAATATAAAAAATAATAAATTAAAATAATTTTTAAAAAGTTTTAATATTTCGAAGGAAATTTATTAAATATTATTACAAATTATATAGCACGAGATTTTCGATTTATAATATAATAATAAAATTAAAAAACTTTATCGAAATTACTATTATATAAACTAAAGCGTAATAGAAGAAAGCGGCAAAGTAATAAACGAAGTAAAATATTTATATATTAATTCTAGTTTCACGAACTTAATTAAAAAAGTTTAATAAATATTCGAATAATTCTCGATAGCATGCTTTATTTAAAAAGTTCGTATAAATTACTAAATTAAGAAATCGAATATTCGAGAATTATTCTAAAATATCCATTATCGTTTCTTCGTTTAATATTTATTTAAAAGCCTTTAAATCCGACTCGTTATCGCTTAAAATATTCTTTTCTCACTCGATTATAATTAAAATTTTTAAATATATAAATTTTGGAAAAATCGACGATTAATTTAAATTAAATTATAAAGCTAAACGATAAACGATTAATTTGAAATTCCTAATATTATTTATAAAAAAGCAAAATATATTTATAAATAATAAAAAAAGTTTAAAATAAATTATATTCGTATATTTAAATAAAATTAAAATTACTAAAGCTCTCGATTTAAGCTATTTACTCGCCGTTTTATAGCATTTCTCGGTAATTAGCAACTTTTTTAATTTATCGAGAATAAATAAATTCTTTTTAATAATTAAAATCGATTTATTATTAAAAGTACTTAAAGTATAAATATAAAAATATATTTCTTTATATATTTATTTACTATATAATTTCGTCTAGTTTATTAAGCTCGATTTATTATTATACTAAAATTAATAACTAAAGTTATAATTATATTTAAGCGACGGAAAAAACGTTTTAGCTAATTTTTTTATAATTATAGCTTTATTTTTATTTCCGATAAAAACGAAAAAGTTAAGATTTTATTTATTTAAATTTGGAAAATTCTTTAAAAAAGTACGAAATTTATTTATATTTTAAAGAAAAATATTCTCGTTATTCAAAGCTAAGCCTAGCTATTATATATATTTGCAATATCGTATTTTGAAAAATATAATATAATTAAAATAAAGGAAATAAAAATATTAAAAAAATAAAAAAATAAAGCAAAATATTGCATCCTTAGCAATATTATTTAAAAGTCGAGGCTTTTATTTATTTTCTATTCCCTACTTTAAATTAAATTAATCCGAGTTACGTTTCGGCACTATTTTCTTGCCAAAACTATTTATAGTACTAATTTCTTACTTTAATAATAGATTTTTATTATTTCTTTATTTTAATTATAAAAATTACAAATAATATTAAAATTATTACGTAAGTATAAAAATCGAAATTTAGTAAAGAATACTAAGTTCCCGATTATAAAACCGACTAAGTATTAATATATTATTTACGGTAAATCAAAATCTTTTATATATTATTTAAAATACTTTTCGAAAAAGTTTCTTTCACTTTAAAATATATATTATAAATATATTAAAAAGAAATAGTAAAAAAAGCTACTTTCTATAATCACGATCCACGAAATCCATTACTATTACTATATTTATATATATATATTTAAATAAATTTATACGAATATATTTATAAAACTTTCGCTATATTTAATATACTTTAATTATATAAAACTATCGACCGAAAAAAAAAAAAAGTAGACTACTTTCTTTACACGAGCTATTAAAGCAAGCATTACTATATATAAATTTTAAAACGAAGTTTCGCTATTAAAGCGAGTAAAGTTTTATAAAAATCCAGCAAAAAGTTATTAAAAAAACTACTCGGCGTATTATTTTAATAAATACTTTTATTATAAAAATAAGAAATAATTATAAACTATAACAAAAATTTATACTATAATATGCGAAACAAAATAAATACTACTTCAAAATTAGTTTTTTATTACATTTATTTGCTAAGGGCTAAGGGCTTTTGGAGAAGTATGGAAGCGGTTATAAAATATCGGCTGGAAAGTATTAGCTAACCGAAGGGCGAAGTGTACGCTCCTATTAATAATAGAGGCTAATATTCTAACTACGCGCGATTACGTATTCTTAACCCTATTCGTATTTGTATAAATATAAAATTCGCTCCGTTAATCCGGCTGCCGAACTCCTCGATTATTTTACTATTACTCGGGCACGAATAATATTATTCCAGTAATTTATCTAACGCTATTATAATGCGATATAGCTATTACATCGCGAGTAGAACTTTTACGAGACTCGCCGTTATTTATTCCTAGACTAAATTCTTTACTACCAACAGCAAGTTCGTTAAACTAAGCAGCGACGCGAGTATCCAATTTAATAATTTCAGCACTAATCGAGCTACTAATATTCCTCCCAGTATAATTTATATTATAACCCGCTTTTAGCACGATTTGAAATCGACGTATCTTTAGTCTAGCATTAAAATCGCGTTATTTATATTATTTATTACTTTAATTTGCAAATATAATCGATATATTATTAATACTTTTTAATTTAATATATTTTTACTTCGTATTTAATATAGGAATATCGTGCTAACGACAAATTTACTATTAAAAAAGAAAGATAAAAAAGGCAAAAATATTAAAAGTTATAACGATAGCGAATAGAAAAACACGTTACTTTTTAATATTTGTAAACTCGTATTAAAAAACTACTAGTAGAAAGCTAAAAAAATATATTAATAAAAAATTCCTTTTGGAAAATAAACGTTTATTTAAAATAGAAATATATAATAAAAGCTAGGTTTGAAAAAGATTTCGCGAAAAAAATATAAACGATTAAATAAAAGAAAGGAAATATTAAGAAAATCGCAATAACCGTAGTTATAAAAGTAATCGTTCCAAAGAATACGTCGGTAAACTAAATAAAATATATACTAGCTTGGTCGCCAAGCTTAGCACTATAAAACAAATAAAATAATATAAAGGAATTTATAATAAAATAAAGAATTACTTTAATTACTCGAGATTAATTACTCGAGATAATACCTAGCCTTTAAATACTTTCTGCTATCTATTATCGCCAAGTTTCGTGAGAGAATTATAAAGAAAAGCCGCGCGCATTTTAATAATTAACGATATAATTTTAATTAAAATCGATTCGGTTCTAAAAATCGAAGAAGTAAAGTAGTAGTGCGCTTACAAAAAAGTAAAGAAATGCTAAATCGGATATCGCAAATTATTTAATATTATTAAAAGTTTACTAATACTATATAGCGATAAAAAAAAGAACTAAAAATAAATATTTTAATAATAAAACGCGAAAAATAAAATATCGATTTAAACGCTTTTTAAATACTTTTTCACTTCGAAATACTAATTACTCTAATTACTACTTTGCTAATCACGTTTTCTTTCTAAAATAAAATTTATTATTCTCGGGGAAAAATCGTACTTAATACGTACTAATAATTCCTTCGCAGCAATAGCGGCTATAGCGCGGCTCTAACGTTTATTACTAATATTTTTTTCTTTTAAAAAATTTAATTCTATTTTTTAAGCAACTTTTTCGAATTTATTTCTTTTAATAATTTCGAGCTCTAATTTTATCCATTATTTTAAATTTTTATTTTCGACTAATTAATCGTTTACCGATTACTAAAATCGTTAGAGAATTAAATATTATAATATTAGCTCGTCGTATAAAGTATACTAATTATATTTATCGAATCGCGTTCTTTAACTTCCGCTTTACCGCTATCCTTTACTTTTAGTACATTTAAACTAATTACATTTCGTTCGAAAGCTATAGAATTTATTTCTATTATATTAAATATATCCATCGCTATTTTAAATGCATTTCTCGCGTTATTCGAGTCGTTAGGAATATAGACTATTATATTATTAAATTCTGCAAATGCATTTAGCATTATACTATTTAACTCTCCAATAGCATCGATTATTAAATAGTTTAATTTTCTAAGCTCGATTCGAGTATTATTCGATTTTATTTTTAAATCGAGTATTATATTATATAGTTTTTTAAATAAATTAATATTTAAATAACCTATATCGGCGTTAGTGTATAGCGGCTCTCCAAGTACATCGATTATTATATTGTATAATTTAAGCATAATAATTAATGTACTATTCGCTTTACTACGTGAATTAACCGTCGTTTACTTTTGGAATTCGAATATCTCGAATTTTTTATTTTTTAGCGATATTCTGCCGTCCGTGGCCTCCCTACTTACTTAGTACTAATCCATCGTTATATTATCTAATTTAGCTTCTATTTTAATAGAAATTATTTTTAATGCCTAAACATTTTCTACGAACGGATTTATATCGCTATTTATTAAAACGAAATTATTTTCGTTTTTTGCTATTTTTTTCCAATAATTAAAAATAATATACTTTTCGATGTATTTATATATATCCGAAAAATAATCCTTTTTTTTAGTTTTAATTAGTATAAAATTATAAAATCTTAATAAATAGCGATTTATAATAAAATCTTTAATTAATAAAAGCTAATAAAAACTATTTAATAATTTAAAAAACTAAATTCTATTAAATCTATTACGAATTATAATAGTAATCTATATATTAATATCTTTTGCTAATAATTTTACTTTACTAAAAAAGCTTTTAATCCGCTTTCTAAATTTTTTTTAACGTTTTTTACGCTTCTCAAACTCCATTATTTAAAATCGGATTTATAACGATCGCATAATAACGATTAATATATATTTATTTTAAATAGTAATATTTAATTATTTTTTAAACGCTTTCCGACTTTTTTATAACTAAAATAAAAAAGCTATTTTTTAATATTACTATATATTTCAAGCTATAAGGATTTATAATTGAAATCTGATTTAAAAATTAGAAACGTTTTAATGCAAAAATATTTTTCGAATACGTTTTTAAAATAGTTATTTTTGGCTTTTTCGACGTTTAATAATATGTAAAGTAATATTAAAAATAGCTTTCGCTATAAAAGCGAGGAATAAAAGAAACGCGCGAAAGTATAAATAGTAAAATTAGGAAACGATTTATAGTATAGATAGTAGAGTTAAGAAATAGCTTTTAAATAGCAAGGTTAGGAAATAGCTTACTCGTTCGATTCCTGCTCTCTCGAGAAAATAGCATTAACGAATGTATAAATTTATTTTAAAGCGACATAGCTCGAAATGCTTTATAGCCGGCTTGGGATTTGTAATTTTGCTATATTATTATATTAAATAAAGCTAACTTATAGTCCCGTTAGCAAGCTTTCTAAATTGGTCGTACTATAATCGCTTTAAATTATTTAATATAGATTTTTTATATATAAAACTTCTAATAAAATTACTTCTCTTTTTTTATTTTCTTTTATTACAAAATTATAATTATAGATTTAAATAATTTTAAATCGATTTAATAATTATTACTATTTTATTAATAAAAATAATATAATTATCGCATAGAAATTTAAATTTAAAAAAAACGAGAAATATTTTCGTCTTTTCTTTAAAGCTTTTAAACTATTAGTAATTAAAAATATTTTTAAATATTAGTTTTGCTTTTATTTTACTTAAGTTTATTTATAATTAATTTGCCGCTGAATATTGCTTAATTTAAATAAAGCTTTCTCGAGATTATTTATTACCCGCTCTACTTTATTTTTAAATTCCTTTCTATATAGCTTTATTTTGCAATAATAAATAACTTCGTAATTCAAACTATTTATATATTTTTATAATTATTTAATCCTTTCCATTATATCGGGAAATTAATATTACTTCGATGCTTGCAATCGTTTAAATATCGTTTCTATTGCCGTACTCGAGCTATTATAAAATTCAATAATTTTATTAATTAAACTAAACTAAAGTAATCCATTTATAAAGGTTTAAATACGCGGCTTCGATCGTTCAAAACGATTACGATAGAAATTAATATTTATAGTAAGAATTACTTGCAAAATTGCAGCAAGTTTATTAATAATATATATACGATAGTTATAAAAGGGAAGGTTTTAAGCAATGTATTGGAGAAAAGGAGCGAAAGGATGGTTTACTAAAACTAACCGCTTCTACAAGTAACTTGAAGTACATTCTTTGCATATCGTAGCTAGCTATTCCTCGCTATTATATATATTTACTTACTATCACGCATACTACTCGTCGTTATATATATCGCTACGAAAGGGAAAGAGAAATAATATTAATTCTATAAAAAAAACATTAAAATATATTCCATATTTATTTGCTATTGCAAAAGTTCATTTTATTTTCCGTTTTTTACTAAACTTTACTGCATTATTATTTCCTTTTTTCATTTCTTCATTTCTATTATAGTTAAGCTTTTAAATATTTCGCTCGGCCGATATTAAATAAACCTTAGTTTATATAAATAAATTAGATATTTAATTCTTAAATTAAAGGAATAGTATAAATATAGCGGGACTATTATCGCAAAGCTATTCGATGGGGACGCCAATACTATAATCGAGATCGTTAAGCGAGCGAAGATCGTTTGGATTAACGACGAAGTTATAGCTACGGGGAGGCTGCTAATAATATAAATATTAGTTAAAGTCATTATACTACGGCAAAAGCGAACCGCTTTAAGCAAAATAGCTCGCAAATTGCTACTGCTATTAGCTTTCGTACAAGCTAATCAACTATTTCTAATTCCTTATAAATTCATCGAAAATTCGATTATTCTCTCGAAAACTATTTATTTCCTCTCGAAGACTACTCGTCTCGCGATCGATTTCCTTGTATAAAAATTTATAATTCGCTAAATAAATTTGCTAAAAAGCTTTTATACTTCGCTATAAAATTTAACGACTTTAAATTTCGAATTAATAATAAATTCGATAATAAAAGAATTATATATTTATTTCGTTTAATAAAATACGAAGTTTGCGATTCTCTACTTTCACGAAATCGAGGCTCTAAGCTAATAGCTAAATTGGATTATACGCACTTATAATTTAAATATAGTTAAATCGATTTTAATTTCTTGGAAATATAAGCGAAGAGTTCTAATCTCTAGCTTCGAAATAGGCGACGATTCGCTAATTATAATATTTATTATAAAAAGTATTTTTAGTAATAATATAATATAGTTTGAGAGTATAGAGATTTATATCGCAAATAATAATGTAAAACTTTGAAAATCTTATATGCATTTTAAATAATAAATAATTAAATTATTTATCGCGAGTCGCTAATTAATGAACACGATATTGCCCGTACCCAAACACGCTCGGGCAAAGGCTCGCATTTGCGGCCTAGAATCGTCTATAATACACATGCTTATATAATATAGATGAGCTTCTAACACCCAATATCGATAGTGGGCAATAATTAGGAATTAATAATAGGCAATATTTAAATATAATATCGTTAACGGCGCTTATCGCTTAAAAAAGTTCCATGCTATATTTTAAAAGCGCTAGAGGTCGGCGCTCCCGTTTCTAATGTCTACGTTTGTTTCTAGCATTATTTTAATTCCCTATTCCACTCTATTCCCCTTTTTCGACCGCAAAACTCCTACTTAATTAAAGCGAGATATAATCGAGCTTTAGCTATTCGAGGTATTTTATTTTATAAAATAATAAATAGCGTCGTTTTTCTATTCGCTTTATCTTTACTTTTACGCCGTTTTTTAAATAGTATATTTAACTTAAATAAAGCTTCCGAGTTTGCAACGTTATATCGTATATATAAATAACTTTAATCCGAGAACTTAAAAGTCGTTAAACCTTAGCCGCCAACTAAATTGCAAAATTTTTAGCGAACGCAATAACCGCGTCTATCTTTAGCTCGGATCCGGCCTTAGCTATATCGATAGCCTCCCGCACGAAATCCTCCCGAGCTGTCAACATTTGCTCAAATGTTTAACGAATTTAAAAAGCGGCAAAATAATATATTTTTAATCTTTAATAATTTATAAAATATATAAGTATTTTAAACTATTATTAAAGTTTAATTAATCTCAAATATAAATTAAAATAAATTAAAGCGTATATTTCTATTTTTTATTTAAAGATTTATTTATTAACGATTTATTTTAAAACTATCGAAGAAAATATAGCACGAATATATAATAATATAGAAAGATTCGAGATTATAAGCAAAAGCGTTCTCGAATTAGCTTTGCAATTATCGAACTCGCAATTATTAAACGATTTTTCATTTTAGCCGCAAGCATTTTCCAACTCTTTAACGCTTAGCCAAAATACGTTTTAATAATAAACGTTTCCTAATATTTCGAAATTATATAAGCATAGATTAAATATCGCTTAGCTTTTAATATTCATTCCATTATCAAATTCTTTACAATTCCTTTATATTCCATTACTGCCGCAAATTCCAAAATTATATTTAAACCAAAATTATATAAATTATAAATTAAATTTTTTAATTAATAATATATTTTAAATAAAAGATAAATGCAAATTTACAAACTTTTAATAAATACTCCAAAATACTAACTAATTTCTTTCTATATTTATTATATTTATATTAATTATAACGAGATTCTTTTTAATAATTATAATAGTTTTTATAATTTTATTTATTAATATAATTATTCTATTCTATTTCCTTTAATAAAAAGCGAGTTCCTTTTTAAACGCTTGAATTTCTTTTATAAAAAAAATATATATTTAATATTTTTATATCTTTTCCGCAACTAAGCAAATTAGCGAAATTATAATAAAAATATTATCGCTATAAACGCTCGAAAGCGAACGAGAACTAAAAAGTGAAATCGGGTAAAATCCTTGCTCTATAGTAAAAAGCATTAAATATTTGGAATTTAATAAAATCTTAAATCCATTACAAATTTAGCAAAACTCGAAACTTTTTTTAAAAATCTATTTAATCGAAAGCTCGATTTAGTTTTATATCGATTTAGTAACTAAAATCGGAAATATTAATAACGTTTTATATATTTTTTAAAGTCGTTATCCTTTCGTTAATTTATTTAATTATTTTTCTTTAATCGTTTTGCATTATAAATTCCTTTAATATCCCGCTTTTAAGAAAAGTGAAATATTTTCATTTCGATAATATCGAAAACAATATATTAAAGTCGTTGCTAATTATTAAATTATAAAACTTAAAACGTTTATAAAGAATTAGCTTTAGAAATCCAAAGGAGAATTATATATATATTTAAGAATTGCAATCGAATTAAAGTACTCTCGTTTATTATCGAAAAAATCGCTTTTACTTTACTATTATTCGTAAATCCTTCTCGCTAATACTATTGCAAATATTTAAAATATTTATCTCGATTTAATATCTAAATATCGCCGATATTCTTAACGTATACTTCTATAATAGCAAACTATGCATTATTAGTAAATATTTAAATATTTCTTTACTTAATTTTAAATTTAATAAATTAGCTTCGAAAAAATGGAAAATAGTAATTATTATTGCAAAAGTAATTCTACTTCGATCGTACGCTTTAAATAATAAATTGAATTTGCATAAATTATTAAAGCAATAATCTATTTCTTAGATACTTTGCCTATTTATAAATTTCATATTAATAATATAAAACTTTTATTACAAAAAGAAATTAAGCTTAATATACTACTTATTTTATTTTCAACTATAGCTAACCTCTAGTCCTTAATATGCATTACTAAAGTTTACTAAAAAAATATATTATAAATTATTAATATATTTTATTATTTCTTATCGAAATACTAAAATTTCTTAAATCGCATAATATATCGTGCGATAATAGCTAATTTTAAAAAGCTCTCGAGTTTTTATCGATCGAATTCATTAACTTTTTAAAGCTTTTTAAAAACGTAAGTTTATTAATATCGCTTTATTAACTTAATCCTAATACATTATAGCACGTTTTTTTAAGTAAAGCTATATCTTCATCTAGGCTAGTTCCACGTGTTCGCTTAGCGACGCAGTTATTATATCGTTAATTATTAGCTTTGCCCTAACGAGGTAAAAGCTTTATTTAAAAAATTATTTACCGAGTCTCGCCGATGCCGCTTCATATCCAATAGATTATTACGTAATAAATATTATATTTTATTTAAATAAAAAACTTATTTTATTATTATAAAAAACTTTTATCCAAAAATTTAGTAAATATTTAAAAATTTAAAATTAATCTTTATTTTATTTGAAATTTGAAAAACGTGCATTAATATAAATCTTTAATGTATAACTTTGTCTAAGGCAAAATTGGAGAAGTTAAGAAACTGCGGCGAAATCCCTTTCTTCTATTCTACTATTCGAAATCTTTTCTATTTTACGATCTCGCGATTTTGCAAATTTACGACTTTGGCCTGCTTTTAAAAAAAAATTTTTTTAAATTATTGCATTATTCTTATTTTACTTAGCTTATTTCTTATTTTTATTAATTTTTTTTAAAAACTTATTCTAAATTTATATTAACTTTTTCTAATTTTATTTTTATAAACCTTAGCTATAGACTTAACTAAAGGCAATTACTTTTCAAATAAAAATAAAAGCTTTTAATAATACTTCGTAATAAATCTAATTAATTCTTGTTAAAATAGAAGTAAATAAGTATTTAACGAAGAAGTAAATAAGGAATTTATCAAATTTGTTTTTTTTTGCATTTATGGAAGTATGTAAAGCATTCTCCGATTAGATTTCCTATATTAATAAAACATTTTTGGAATTAAGTATAAAATATAATCTTCGGCTTTTTTGACTATTTTGTAATAATTATCGTATTTTAATACTTTCAAATTTCCATTATATAGTTTTAAATATATATATTACTAAAATTATTTTATTTTCCGCTCGATTTAGTTTTATAAATTATTAAATAATATTTTTATCGATTTTATATATTTCCACTTTTAGTTTTTAGCTAGCTTTAACGTATTATACAAATTTTTCTTTTTTTTCTTTAAATAAATAATAATTATTTTTTTTAAAATAAAAGTATTAATTATATTTTCTTATTTTAAATTTAATAAATCTTCGAATTTTTAATTACAAAAAAATTTTTCTTTATTATTTTATAGTATTTTATACTTTTTTATACTTTCTTTCGCGTAGCGTTTACTTTTTATTTTTTATATAATTTTTTAAATTTTTTCGTAAATTTTTAAATTTATTATAATATTTTTTTTCTTTTTAAAAACTTTATTATTTTATTTCGTTAGTCTTTTTTAAAGTTTTATATTCGAAATTAAAAATAATATATTTTAATTTTTTTTTTGAATTACTATATCGTAATACTTTTCTTCGGGAATATATTTATTATATTTATTATAAATTCTTTTGCTTTAAAGTAAAAATTTATATATTTATTATATAATAAAAGAAATCGAATCGCTATATTTTATTCGTAATTCCCGCATTTTTTCTATATATTTATATAAAAAATTTAACGAATCGCTTTCGTTACTTTCTCGTTTTAAAAAATATATAATTATTATATTTCTAATTTTAGTAAATTAGTTTTACGCCGTAGACTTTGCATTTATTAAATAATTTTTATTAGTTATATAGAGATTTTATAAACGAAACGATTATTGAAAAACGTATTTTTTTTTAAAATATTTAATTAATTTTTATTACAAACTTATTCGTTTTTTTTTTTTAATTAAATTATTTCTTGCATTTATTTATTTATATTTATTTAAAAGTTTTGCATTTACTAACTCGATACTAATTATATATTTATATCTATATTTTCTTTATTTACGTAATAAAGAATTAAAAGCGTTAATAATGCATTTAGGCATTTTTTATTTAAAAATTACTTCGTTTAATTAAAAAAAGAAATAAATTAAAATTTAAAAATAAAAAAGAAAATAATTCCTTTCTTTATTTTAATCGTATTAGCAAATAAATTATATAAAAATAAATATTACTTATTTTTTTCGAAAGTTTCGCGTAAAAGTTTACTCTTTTTCTAAAAGCTTTTACCTAGGCTAATTATAACGAAGTTAGGAGCAGATCCCTAAGCTATTCGTACGAAAGAAAGCTATATACCTTTTTTCAAACTCTTAATCTCGAGAGAATTAAAGCTTAGCTAATTAACGAATACTTTAAACTTTTAGAAAACGTTCGAATTAGTCTCGGGTCTCGGCATCGTTTTCGTATTTTTTCGAACGAGTGCTTTAGATATATATTTATAATAGTGTAGGAAAAATATAAATAATTCCAAATATCTAAGTATTATATAGAATATTGAATTTAAAATCTCGAATTAAAAATTAGTTTTTAATATTTGGATTAGTTAACTCTTTTTCCAATTTGGAAACGATTTTTGCAATATAGTAAATAACGTTTTATTAAATACTATAGTAATTAGCCGCTTTACGTCGTTAACGCAAATTTGTAAAAAATAAATATTTTAAAAAAATTTAAATAAAAAAGAAATAATACTTTTATATATAGAAATGTTATTCTATATAATAGCGCGTTCCTAAATATTAAAAATATTGAAAATTAACTTTTTTAATATTAAACTTTGCAATAAATAAATATTCGAAATTAATACTTTTAGTACTTTAAGCTCCACTTTTTTAATAATAGCCCGATCGATTCTTTAATAATTTTTATTAATCCCGATAAAGAAATTATTTTAATAAAAAATAATTTTATTTAAAAAAGATATTATATTTTATAAATTAATAAATAAATAAAATAAATAACGATTTTTAATAATAAATTAACTTTTGAATATTCTATTATTTTAATTTTATAAAATATAGTAATTATTATACTATTATCGAATAAAGTTGGGATCTTCGCTAAGCGATCGAATTTAGTTATAAAATCGAATTTATCGTTAAAAAAATTACGAAATTTCTTTTTTTTACTTTCATTAAGGAAACGAGTTTATTAAAGCTTTTCAAAGTTTATATAAATAATAAATGAAATTATATTATTAAGTTTGCTAAATAGGAATTAGTATTTACAAATTTTATAATAAATTTTATTATTATAAAGTTTTTCTTTATTAAAATACTTCTCGATAAATAACGTTTTTAATTTATAATTAATAATCGAGAAATATAAATTTATAATTTATTATTTTTAGATTTGTAAAAGCTACTTTTTCCTAACTTTAATTCTATATCGTTCGCGAAAATATTTAATATCGAGAGGGAAATTAAATTTGGAATATTTATTTAAAGTATTTATAATAATGTAATTACTCGATAAAATAATTATTTTTAATTTATTTTTACGATAAATATTTTCTAAAATAATATTTAATCGCTATTAATCGATAACGGCAAATATATAGTATTCCACTTTTAGCGAACGATATTTCGTATTTTAAAAAATTTTTTTAATATACTTTATATACCTCGGATTAGGCTGCCGCTTTACCTCGTTTTATTTTATATATTCGTTTTATTTTAAATATTTAAATTTAATAAAAGCAAAATCTTTATAAATAAATCGGCGCTTAATATTATATTTTAAATCTTTTATATATATTTGTGCTTGCATTATATAAATATTTATTAAAACTCTAATTCTGGGATTTTGGTTACTTTTCATATACTAATATATTAAATATATTCTATATTATTATTAGCAGCTTAAATTAGCTAAATGCTACTTTCGGACCTAGTATAAAATACTAAAGACTTACTAATCTAATGCTACTAATTCCCACGATAATTACTAAATATAAATATATAAAAAAGAAATACTAAATTCGAACTATTTTTATTTAAAGAAATAATACTTAACTTCGACGGAAATAATATTAATAATAAAAGCTTTTTTCTTCCGACGTTTAATAATAATTTATTAAATAAATTAAAAAAAAGGAATTAGCTAAATCGAAACGATAAATTATTAATTAAAGCTCGTCGAGAATTAAAAAATAAAAATATAGCTCGATTTAGCCCGAATCGTATCGAAAGAGAAGTTTATTCCACGATTAATATAATTAGTAGCGTAAAAATAAAGCATTTATTATTATAGGGAAATTTTAAATATTGCTTTATATTAAAGCTCGAAAACTCGATTATAATTACTAATAGAAAAAATAATTATTTTATAATCGTGAAAAAGTTCTCGAATTAAAATATAAATTGAAAAATCGATATACTATAACGAGTTTAGCGAAAAGGGAAAAATAAAAATATTTTAGCGTTTTTGAAATATTTTAGTTTTAAAAATACTCGATATATTATTTTCGAATATAAATATTTTAATTAAAAGGATTTATTTAAAAAGAATTTATTTAAATTATTCGTTACTTTTATTTAATTTGCAATAAATAAATATTACGCGATTAAAAAATAATTAGTAATTATAATTAGATAAATAAATTTACCGTGGAGCGTTTAGCTTATTTTAATGTCGAAAATAAATTTTCGATAATTTCGAATACTTTTACTCGATAAGTTTGAAGTATAATGCATTTATTTATAAAAATATTTTTATTAATATTAAGGAATATATTAAAATAAATAAAAATTATTTTTTAATTTATTAAAATTTATTAATATAAAATAGCTCGCCAAAAATATTACCGCGAACTCGTTTTTAATCGAGCTTTTACTCGGGATATTAAAGAAGTAAATTATATAGCGATGGAAATTATAAATAAAAAAGCTAAATATAATAGATTTATATATATCCTCGATCCCAATCATTGGCCGCTTGATTTCAAAGTCGTTTAATTTATATTAATAATTGAAATTGCGTATTTAATTAATAAATTATTAAAAATAAAAAAATTTGTATTTTTTAAACTTTTTTTTTAACTTTTTTATAATATTCACTATTTAGCTATAAAATCTAGATGGACGATATAGTTTATCTTAGAACGAATATATATATAATTAAATTCTCAATTTTTAAGAAAAGCGAAATTTTTTTATAAATAAAAATCGTGGTTAAATATTTATTTTTTAAATATACTTTCGTAATTAATGATAAATTTCTACGCCGTATTATTCACAGAATCTGGCAGCAGCCAAAATTTGACGAGGAGCGATCGAGTACTAAATTAATTTCCTTTATATTAAAACTAAGCCTTTACCCTAGGGCCCAAAATAGAGTCGGCCAATTCTAGATTAATTTTGCACGCGGAACATTTATAATTTAATTTACTAAAGTTATACTAAGCACTAACTAATTCAAGCATTTCTCAAATTAAAAACTTAAAATAAAATGAACGCTAATTTTAATATAATTTGCTTTCGAATTATATATATTTAAGTTTTCTCCAATTTTCTCTTCGTTTTAAAATACGCGCTAAAAGAGAGAAATTATTAGCTAGGTCCTAATATATAATATATTTAAATAATAAGGAAATGTAAGCATTATGCAATAACCAAAAGCTTTGGCTAATCTCTAGCTTAAAGTTAATATTAAATAAATATAACGAAGAAATTCGTTATAAAGATACAAGCTTTGTAAATATTATAAAAACGGCTATTTTTAATTTAATATATATAAATAATTTAGTAATATTCCCTAATAAAGAAAGTTTATTTAGAACACGGTAAAGGAATAATAGAAGTATATTATTAGATTTAACTAAAACGAGGATATTATTATAAATAAATAAATAATATATATATATATTATATTTTAAAATTAAATTATTTTGTTTTATATTTAACGAAATGTAAATAAGAAAATATATTACGTTTTTAGTTTTCTATAATATTTTAGTTAATAGCAAAGATTTATAATTATTGGCATTTATTTATTTAAGCAGCTTATTGTAGTGGAGGTTGAAGCACTAGTAGTAATAACATCTTTCGCTAATGCCGAATTATTTACTATAAAAACTTCTTCGAAAACTTTCGAATTATTAATCGTAGAGCAAAGGATTAAGATAAGAGAATTATTATTTTGGCAGTCGTGGGTTGCCTAGTTATTATTCTATTTCGTATAAGCTGCAAAATAAATATAATTATTTAGAGAACAAGTTACACTTAGGCATTCACTACTAGTGCCCTCGATTATAAAGCCGCTATAAATATCGAATAGCTAAGTTCTATAAAATCCGTTTTCCAAATACTTATTTATATTCGAAATATCGTACTATAGGCTAAAAAACAAATTTAAATTATATATATATTTAAATTATATAATTATACTTGCATTAAAAGTAATCGATTTATTAATTTCATTTGAAATACTTTAGTTCGATAAAAGCTTAATAAATATACTACTTAAAGTGCCGCTAACGATTCCGTCGTTATTTAATATCCTATTAACGATATTAAGCTAATAAATTTCTTTATATATTTCCTTCGAAGAAATAATCCTTAATAGAGCGGAATAGTTATTAATAGATTTAAAGTAAATAACAAAGTCGTAATTATTAACGATAATCGCAACTCTATTTTGGTTAATAAAGACAGACTTAAGCTAATTAAAAAATAAAGATATCCATAATAGTAAAAATGCTCTAAATTAGGAAAGTTTTATATTAAATAAATATCCATTATAGAATCATTAATAAAAACTTATAATACTTAATAAACGATTCGTGGATTTAAATAATAAAAATAAGCGTTGAAAAGTAAATAAATTATAGTTTAAAAAAAAGATATTATAAATTAATAAAAACCATTTATTTAAATTCCTTTTATTAATATAAGCCAAAACTAACTATTTTATTAAATGCATCTTGAAATAGCTGCTTTGCAAAAAAAGAAAGTATAATATCTTTCCTTTCTTAAATCCAAATTCTATTTTATTTTGCAATACTTTAAAACTTAATAATACTTTTTAGAACTTTCTATTATACCGTTCTAAGCTATTTCTATTTATATAATTCTTTATATCGACGTTTCATTAATGCAGATATAGATTTATCGAATGGAATTTCTTTCTTTATATATTATAATTAATAAAAATGAAATCGCTTCGAAATATTTTTAAATTTAGATTTGCAAATTTCGTAATAGTAATCGTTATTTCTTTTCTCGAAAATATTTTCGTTATAAAAAATAATGATTTTCTTATCTGCCTAAATCTTCTTTAAAGCTACTACGTTAATTTCTTTATATAATTTACTTAGTTTAAATTACACATTAAATTAGTAATTTTAATTTAAGAAACGCGTTACTTTTTGCATATTAAAAAAGATTCCGCGACGATTTAACTTTGTAATACTAAAGTTATCTTAGTTAAAAGCCTTTTTTTATATAAAACTAGTCTAAGTTCCGTATAAATATATAATTTCCCCTTTCTCGATATTTTTCCATGCTTTAATTGCAGCCTCGGGTATATTCGTGTATCGAGTCGTTTTTGAAACTTTAAACGAGTAGTTTAATAGATAGAAGTTAAGATACTTTTTTATATATATTTGGAAGTCGTCTTTTTCTTTGGCTAACGTAAGCTTTTTCGAGAATATCTTGAAGCTAGGAAGGTCCAATAGTAATGATACGGCTCTTGCAGTATCTTTTTGCTTAATGACGAAGGTTTTTATTATCGAAAATATAGCTTATCGATTTTCGCAAACCGGCGAATAAGTTACTTTTTAAATTTTCCGGCACGTAGGGTTTTCCAGCACGCAGGGACAAACGTTACAGTATTATATCTGCCTCTTCCATTTTAAAGGAGCGTACGATACATATATCAAATGAATGACTAGAGCTCTAGGCTCTCTTAAAACAATTAGTGAAATACCAGCCTTAGTTATAACTCTGGTATTGTACTCTATTTTTGAATGTCGGGCCTGCCGGACCCTACGGAGCTCATTTATCCCGACAATTATAAACCGAAACCTTATAGAGAAATAGCTAAAGAATAATAGCAAACTAATTATAGCTTTATATATTTAGTAGTAGAATTTGAGACCTTTAAAGTATAAAGTTATTCCGGCATATAAAGTTTTCCGTTATGCAAAAATAGATATTATAATCTAATATTAAATCGCTACTATCGTTTATAGTTTTCGAAGCTTTATTGCGATTAAAAAAATATTTACAAATTTAGATTTAATTATTTATAAAGGTCGATTAAATAATGAAATTTTAACGATATAATTAAACGAATTTTTTTCTATTATAAAAAATATATAAATATTATTTTTTTTTTAAAATATTTACTAATAAAAGTTTTTTGCTTTTAGTAAATATTTCGGTAAATCGAAAATTATAGTATAAACATTTTTAATATAGTTTATTATCGAATAAAAACTTGTACGATTTCTTAATTTAATAATAAAACTCGAGCTAAAATTATAGAAACGTTTTTTATTATTAATTTAATAGAAATAAATCGATTATATATTTTATTTTCCAATAATAAAAAATATTTCTAAATTTGGAACTTTGTGCATTATATTTTGGAGACGTAGTTGTATAAAATATTTTCCGTATTAAATATTCCATAAATAGGAATTATTTCCATTTTCTTTACTTTTTAAAAAACTTTTTAAAAATAGGAATAATTTAGTTTAATTTATTAAATTTAATTTAAGAAGTTTTTAATAGAAAAGTATTAAATTAAAAACTTTGGCTTTTTTAAATATTTTTTTTAAATATAGTAGTTTTATATCGGGCTTAAATAATAGAATTAATAAGTTTTTCTCTATAAAATACTCGAGCTAATCGTAATTACGAAATATTGCGTTTTAAATTTTATTATATTTTTTTTTATTAAAAAGAATTATATCGAAATTAATAATTAATTTTCATATTAAAATATAAAGAAAATAACGGAATATTTTAAACTAAAGCTTAAAAGTAATAGCTTTTATAAAACGTTTAATAGCGAGATTTATTTTGGAATATTTAAATAGCAAAATATTAAATAGAATTAGAAAATTATTTATATTATATATTTTTCGTTTACTATAAATTTATCCATAGCTTTAAAACTAATTATAATTTTTAATTTATTTTCCTTAATCTTTATTCTAATCTAGCTTTATCGAGCTACTCGATTTTTAATATACTTTAATAAAAAGTATATAAGTAAAATAAGCAAAAATTGGCAACGATGCTAATTATAACGATATAATACTTTTGCTAATTTCTATTTATTTTAATAAAAATATATTTTAATTAAATCGATTATATTATAATGTAATGCTTTTTTTTTAATAATTTTCTACTAATTTTTAATATTTAATTAATTAATATCGCTGCATTTTTATATCGACTTTGCTTTATAAAAATGCTAAATCGAATATAGATATAAATAAATTTAGATATATTTTATGAAATATACTTTTTCTGGCCGTTAATACTTACTGCGCTAATTCTTCTATATCGACTTTAATAGTTATATATTAAACTTAAACTAGCTATATAAGCGAATATTTAGGAATAATTCTTTTTTTAAAATACTTTTATTTTGTCAAATATTTGTAATTATAAATATTTCGTTTTTGGATATCGAGTTTAATTTTAATGTATTATAATTATAAATATAGCTTTAAAGTTTAAATACGACTTTTTTATATATATTAAAAGAAATAAAAAATAAGTAATCGAGATATTCTTAAGGAATTTTATTATATTATAAAAAGAAATTATTTATAAATTAAACGCGAGAGCGACGATATAAAGTAATTCGTTAATAGAAAAAGCTTAGAGTATTTAATAATAATTACGGAATATAATATATATAATATTATAAAAAATATTAATGTATACACAAAGTTTAAATTACTTAAAATTAAAATATTTATTATTTTTCTCGGCATAGTAGGTTTCTCGCTACGTAGAGGCGAACGTTAAATAATTTTCTTCAAATACTTTTGAATAGTTTCAAAAACGATTATAAATTTATTCAAAACCAAATAATTAATTTTGCTTAATAGGCTATGAATATAAGAGGCAAAAAAGAAGAGACTAAATACTGGAATATTTAGTAATGCATATTCCTTAAATTAGCTAGAGATGGCACGGTCTACTATATAATATTCTAGCTCAAAACTAGAAGCCGCGGCGTTTGAGCTACTGATGTGCCATCCACTTACTCGGATTATGCTCTATTGCAATTAAATTTATTTAATCATCCTTGCACAAAGAGCATTGCTTTGTTTCTATAAAACTGGTTTTTATATAAGTCCTAAGTATTTATTCGCTATACCTTGGACTTCTTTTTTTCAGCTGTAAAAGCCTAGAGCTACTAAACTTGGCACATGCACTTGTTAGAGGCAATTAAATAAATTAACCGGTCCGATCAAAATCCGCCGCTACAAGAAAATCAAGTATAAAAGCATAGCCTCTCCCTTCTCCTATCCTCTCTCTACTTTGTTCCTCTTTTTGCTTATCTTTACCATAAGTATATTATCGAAGGGCGAGGTCTCCAAAGTGTAAAAGGCCCAACTATAGGTTATCTATCTCCTAAGGCAGGAAACGAATACCGTCCGTAGCTCTCAATATATGAATATAAACGAAGAAGGCCGTAAAATCGTAATAAAGTAATAATTAATAATCGTCAGAATTAGTTAAAAGCACTTTTAATAGCGAAGAGGCACGATAATCAGGAATTAATCGTTTATATTTATATTGCCAAAGCTGCTTTATATTTTGCTTTAAAGAAAGAGGAAAACCTTTTTTATTTATAAACTATTTTTGCTTAACTAAGTCCAAGTCTCGGCCTAAGCCAAATCCTTGAAAAAGGGTAGTTTTTATAAGAATTATAAAATATTATATAAAAGTAAAATAAATTCTTACTTTACTATATTCGTTTTTCTATAGAAAAAGCTCGCTTTAAAGCTTTAAGAATAAAGTGGAACGAATTAAAAAATTAAATAAAAATTAATTTTATAATTATAATTTAATTTTTTTCTTTAATTTCCATTTTTGCAAAAATTAAATATTATCGTAAATATTATCGAATAGTTTTTTAAAAAAGTTTTCTATAATTAAAACGTCGTTTTCGTTTTTATTAATTTATTTAGCAAAATTATTTTTCATTATTTTCGTATTAATTTTAGCAATTTTTTCTTTACTTTTAAAGCTCGAAAACGAAAAGAAAATAATAGCTAATTTCTTTTTATTATTAGAAATAACGATATATTTTACATTTAGCTTAAAAAACTTTTTTAATTAATTTTTTTTATATCGAAAAAACGATTTATTATTAAAAAATAAATTTTTCTTATTAATTTTCAAAATATCGAAAGCGTATTTTACTTAGAAAGTAATCTATTTTCGCTATTCGATTCTTTTATAAAATTCGCTAAAAGTAATATTAAAATCGATTTATTTGCCGATATTATATTAAATTATAAAATAATTATAAAGTTTATTATAACGAATTATATCGAAAATTCCTTTAATTTCTTTAAATTAAACGTTTTTAAAAAAAAATTTATTATTTTTAGTACTCGCAAATTATTTAAAAGCAAGGGCACAAAGTTTTTTATAAGCAAATTTAACGTCTTTATAATAAATCCCATTTCCAAAATATTTCTTATCGTCGACGGCAAACAAATTAATAAATATAGAAATTCGTTTATATTTATTTTTCTTAGCGAAGGTATACGTTACTATAGTACTTTATCGATATAAATACAAATCGAAAGTTTTTACTTTTTTAATCGATTTAATTTTAATAAAAGGAATTACTATATTATCGAAAAAAGAATTCTTATTGAAGCTAAAAAAGAAGTATTTAGCATTATCGTAAATACTTTGCAAAATCGATTCGAATTTATTAATATCAAAAATTCTAATATAGTTTACTTCGAAATTAAATTATTTAAAAAAGAATTTAATATATAAATAATTAGCTAGGCCGATTACTTTAATATTTTCTTTAAAGAAACGATATTCGTTTTTATCGCGAAAATAGGTTTTTAGAAATCGAGGATAAGCTATAAAATAAATAGAGTAATTATTTAAAAATCGATAATGCAAAAATTATAAAATAGAATTAGTCTAAAGTAATTAAATAATAAAAGAATAGTAGGCGTTTTTAAGAAAAAGGAAATTGCTCGAAGAATTATAACGATTATGGAATTTTAATATTTCAATTTCCTTAAAAAAAAAGATTTAATAGCTTTTTAATTTTAATTTAATCGAAGAAATCGATTATTATATAAATAATTATAATTTCCAAATCGATAAAAGTAATAATTATCGAAATATAAAAAAGTTTAATTAATTATTTAAAAAAGCGAAATCGATTCTTCGTTAAATACTTTTAGCGATATTCTTTAAAATCCTTATTCTTTTTATAATAATTTTGCAAAAGTTTAATTTTAAATTTTGCTATTTCTTTAACTTTAATTTTTTTCTATTATAAAATAATTTAATTTTTAATTTCTTTTTTTTTGCAATAATTTCTCGCAAAAAATAAAAATCGTTTTAATTTTATTAATAATATTAAAGTCTTTAATATTAATCTACGCTTCCTTAAAATTGAAAGTTTTTGTAACGAATATCGGTCACTAAAGTATACAAAGGATTAGGATTGCCAGATTAGGACTAGCGCCTTCCATGCTTTGTTTTGCAAGCTCAAAGGAAGCGATACTAACTTTCTTTAAAACTTTTGCGCTTGTATATTAAATAAGCTTTCCCTATACTCTCTTTTAAAAATTATTTTAGTTATTCTTAAATATAACTATATAATTTGCTTTACTCGTTTCTTATATAATAACTAAAACTAATATTTACTTAATTTTTTACAAAAAATTTTAATAAATCTATTATTCTATATATACGCTAAAACTCGAAGAACTATAGTTTTGGAAAAACGTTTATAATAATATAAACTCCTTTACGAAAGTTTATAACGTTTAATACTAATTCCCCTACGTAAAACGGTAACGCTTTCTATATTCTTTCCTTCGCGAGAATTTATTCCCTTTATATAAAACTTCCCTATATTGCTTATTTAAATATATAAATCCAGAATCCCTTACGTAATTTTATTCTTTATATAGTTTCGATTTACGAATTGCTAGCTCCTATACGCTAAAAATTTACTTACATTATTTAGTAATAGATTTCCTTTCTATATTATAAATATATCGACAAAATAATAAAAAATAATAGCGCAAATCTCTCTACTAAAAATAACTTAATATTATCCTTCTATACGAATAGCGTAATCGATTAAACTTCCTTTTAAAATATAAAACGCTTTAGGCATTCCGACTTCCACGATACCGACGACGAAGATATATATTCCATTACTAGGAATATATAAAAGGCCGCAACTTGGGCTACATTAGTAGATGGAAATAAACAATTATAGCAAAAGGCTCTAAATTTCGTATGCAAAACTTTTAACGATTACTAATAATTAGAGAAATTATTCGACGAAGCTCGAAAGTTCCTTAAATCCATTAACGTCGTTTTACAAAATAAAAACGTAATTATTTAATACTTCGAAAATCGATTTACTTTATATTTCGATTTTATCCTCTACAAATTTAAACCTTTAAAATCCGAACGTCTACTATATTCTAATTTCTTTACGGAATTAAATAAAGCTAAATACAACGATTAGAAAACTATTATAATAATTAAGCTTAATATTAACGCTAATTACTTCCTTATTAAAAAAACTAAAATAATATATATTAAAAGCAAAGTAATTAATTTAGCCGCCAAATAATTACAAGCTAGATTCCAAGTTAATTCTTCTATTGCCTATACTAATATAGAAAAAATTTTCATAAATATAAATAAATATTATAATAATTCGAATAAAATTAAAAATTTATAAAATAAATTTAATAAATTATATTATAAAAGCGATTTCCAAAGCTTCTACGCCAAATAGAAATGTATTACAATAAAACTTCCTATAATTAAAAATACTAAATTACACGAATTTTATAAAAAGTTTAGTATTAAATTGCAAACTACTTTAATTATAATTATCGATTACTAAACTATAAATAAATTAGCCAAAAAATATACTATTTATTACGATAATATCCAAATCGTTAATTAGCAAAAGGAAAAATAAAAATAAAGACGTAAACGAAAAAAAAAATTAGTAATTTAACGATCTCGAACTTCCCCTTCCTTTACGACTCCTTGATCCCCTCAATTTTCAACTCCCGCGCTTGCCAAGTTCACT
This sequence comes from Phialocephala sp. D728, assembly GCA_003988865.1. Lineage (NCBI taxonomy): Eukaryota > Fungi > Ascomycota > Leotiomycetes > Helotiales > Mollisiaceae > Phialocephala > Phialocephala sp. D728. Next base: position 3,292 of record QYAJ01000174.1, on the reverse strand, counting down.
ACCCCTACTCCTGCCGGAATCGTAACGCCAAAGCTCTACTTTAAGCCAATTATTAAAACAAAAATAAAATACTATAGCTATAAAAAGCCCGATTACAAATCACTCGATTACTTCCAAAAAAAGATAAGCCCTCGAAGATAAATAACGTAAAATACTTATTCGAGACTAATACCGATATCGATAACGATTATAACTTTAACTATAATCGATAATTAAATCGCTATTCCAATTATAAAACCGATTTAGAAAACGAATAACTTCTAAAAAAGTCGCTATTAAAAAACTATTCTTTACGTATATTAATTTAATTTCCGATGCCTCGTACGAAAATCTATTTCTTTTCTTAAACTATATAATAATTAAAAACGATAAAATTACTATATAAACTTTAATAAATACAAACGCTCGCGAAGAAAACTATATTAATTTCGAGATCGCTTAAAAAATATATAAAATATTAGATATCGATTTCGTCGAGCTAGCTAAACTTAAGGAAATCGAAAGCTATAACGAAAACGGGAAAATATATATAACTTATACTATATACTTTTATATATAAATCCAAAATTATATTATCGATAACGTTTATTTCTACGTCACGAATCTTACTCACTAAGCTATTATTGGCAAGCAATAAATGCATTACTATAATGTGAAAATTAATTTTACTAACGAATTTATTAAATTTGAATATAAATACTATACTTATATCGAAGCTCGATATAACCTTGAAATAGCGCCGCTAGTTACTTCGAGAACTATATTTACTTTAATTTCAATAGCTTTTACCTCTATAACTACTTTGGAAAGCAAACCTATACCTAAAGTAATTAAGATTTTGCGTAAACCTGCTAATATAAGCAAGTCTCTCGAAAGGATTACTATTTATATAATTAAAGCCGCTTCTATAATCTTTCTAATTAATAAAAGCCGCAATATTTATAAAAAAAGCCTATACTATACTTTTACTATTTCTATAAAAGAGATTTACAAAAAAGCCGAAAAAAAAAGAAAGAAGAAATTAATTTCAAATTAATAATTCCTATAGAATACTATTATTTTATCGAAGCTTTCTTTAAAAAAAAAAGCTAATACTTTGCCTTTATATTGTAAATATAATTACTACATTAAATTTATCGATAAATAAGTCCTTACTTATACTAAAAATTATCGTATATTCTAAAAGGAACTCGAATTAATTAAGAACTATATTAATAAGAATTTGTTTAAGGAATTTATTATAATTAGTAAAGCTTCTTAATTATTACTAATCTTATTTATTAAAAAGCTCGGTAGAAGACTACGATTTTAAGTAAATTACCGACGCTTTAATACAATTACTAAAAAGAACAAATACTTCTTGCTTTTTATGGACGAAACTTTAGCTTAATTAAATAGCATTAAAATCTTTATTCGATTAAACGTACGGCACGTTTTTAATCGTGTACGTATAGACGAGAAAAGCGAAAATTTAATTACTTTTACTACTCGCTATAAATAATTTAAATCAAAAGTATTGCTATTTAGACTTTGCAATAAATTAGCTACTTTCCAAAAATATATTAACGAAATTCTTTGGAATTGCCTAAGCAAGTTCGCTACGACTTATTTAAATAATATTTTTATTTATAATAAAAACGAATAAAATTATATAAAACACGTTTAACACGTTTTATAGCTTTTAATTAACGCTAGCCTATAGGCCGATATTAAGAAATGCGAGTTTCACGTTACTCGTACTAAGTTCCTAAAATTTATAATTAATATTATTAAAATTAAAATAAACTTTGCTAAAGTATAAATTATTAAAAATTGGCCTACCTCGAATACCGCTATCGAAATAGCTTTATTCATAGAATTCTATAACTTTTACCGCAGATTTATTATCGATTACTCGCGAATTCTAGCTTCTTTAATTACTTTATAGAAAAAGGATACGCTATTCGTATAAAGTAATAAATGCTAAACTACTTTCCAATTTATAAAAGATACCGTTAGTACCAAATTAGTACTATTCCACTTCGATAAAAACAAAGCTTATTATTTGGAAATTAACGCTTTTAATTATATATTCTTTAAAATACTCTCTTAATTCGCTAACTTCGACGATCTACTTCACTCGATAGCTTACTTCTCTAAGAAAATAGTCCTCGTCGAATGCAATTATAAGATTTACGATAAAGAGCTTTTAATTATCGTACGTTTCTTAAAAAAGTAGCGCTTTAAATTAAAAAGGATTAGACTTTCTATTTAAATCCTTATTGATTACAAGAACTTGGAATACTTTACTATTACTAAAAAACTTACTCGTCGATAAGCTAAATAAATTAAATTCCTATTGCAATTCTATTTTAAAATTTAATACCGTTTTAGTAAGCTAAACGGCAAAGCCGATACTTTAATAAAAAGAATAAGCGATTTTCTTTAAAACGATACGAATAAACGCTAAAAATATATAAATTAAGTTTTATTTCCATTATATAAACTTTCCTTTATTGTACGAGAGAATCTCGTTTTAAAGATCGTTTCAAAAGCTATATTAATGTATTAATTACTTAATATTAAACTAAATGCGATAAAAGAAATCCATTAAACGCAAAAAATAAATAAATTCTATTTAAATATTTTAAAGAAATTAAAAAAGAAGGAAAGAGTTAGCTTTAACGTTTCTTTACTATATTGCAATATCGACGATTATAAATTTCTTCGATTCAAAAGTAAAGCTTAAATATTAAACGACCTTCGAATTAATTTAATTAAAAAAGTTTATAGCTAACCTTTAATTAAATACCTTGGAATTGCCAAAACTTTGATTTATTTGAAACGCTATTACTACTAGCCTCGTATAAATAAAATAGTTACTTAATTTATATAAAACTATTACGATTGCCGATGTAGCAAGGCCCTAAGGAATATATATAATAAACTCCTTAATCCTTTGCTTATATTTTTATAGCTCTAGCAAAATATCTCAATAAATTTCGTCACGGGACTCCTACTTTGTAAAGGCTATAACGCTATCCTTATAATCGTATATCGATTATTTAAAGAACGCTACTTTATTCCCTGCCTTTTAAAAAAGGACGAAATCTTTATCGAAAAAATAGCCTACTTATTTATAAAGTACGTATAGAAATATTATGGACTATTCGACTTTACTATCTCCGATCGAAAAGTATTGTCGAAGGGCGAGGTCTCCAAAGTGTAAAGGGCCCAACTGTAGGTCATCTGTCTCCTAAGGCAGGAAACGAATACCGCTCCGTAACTCTCAGTATGTGAATATAAACGAAGA
>QYAJ01000173.1:0-65909 GCA_003988865.1 Phialocephala sp. D728 | reverse complement strand
AAATAATTCGTGGAGTTAAAAATGCCAAAAATCGCGATTTTTGGTGAGGAAAGTGGCCGACTTCAGGGGGTGGCCGACTACTAGGGTGCTTACCTTAGCGGAAAATTCGAGAAACCCAAGAACTTCCACGTAGATACGGACAATAAAGGAGGCGACGTCATGGAAGGCGCAGAAGAGGCCGTGAACAGCGCGTCACGTTTCCAGCAACGTCACGACAAAGGTCGCAAGAACAGGCAAAATCATCGATGAGACACTAGGTATGCTATTTCCAGGACTTTTAGAGAGCGTAAGTCTCGCCGCGACTGCATGATCCGTTTAAATAGCTTTGCAGCTGATTATGGGTAGCATCGACGAGCGATTTGGTTATGGACTCTCGATTTTCTTTTCAGGAATTTGTGCCTTAATATACGATTTATAGTGTTGATGGACGGTCTCATTGTGGAATCTGTGGAGTTCGTAAAGTCTACAGAGTAGCTTTTCCCGCTTTTTTCCTTCCTTTTTCTTCTTTGGAATATGATGGATTGGGCTGGCTGTGATTCTATCTGGAGAGCAGACATATTGCGAAGGGAGAATGCACTCATGGAGAAGAAACCCGGAAACTGTAAGATTAATCATGCCCAACGAGATTTCCCCACATCTTGCTCTTGTCCACCAGCATTATCCGTAGGCTGCATCGTAGACTGATCTCCTTGCTCGTTCTCTCGACCAAATAATATTCAAATCGTGAAAGCTCCGGGGGGATCAATGTACAGCACTAAGATGGGCATATGGAAATCTCATCTTATTTCCTCTCACCTTCGTACCTATAGGCATTTTGCTGCTGTATATTCACTCCCCTATTTTCACCTCGCTTAAACCGCGGCGCTAGCACTAGCGCGTTTTGAGGACTTAAAATCCCACTTGCGCTCGTGCAAACTCCTTCATCCCTCCAATTTCATCCAAGTTTTACATCAACCCAATCATTTACTATCGCGACCACAAGGTTTCATAGGTATGCATGTCCGAACAGCGCGTTCTACTTTCAATTCCAGAAATAATTTGGTCTATGTTTCCACCGCTGGAGCGATGCAAAGTATGTGCCCAAGCAGCTGCAGTTGTCCCTGTCGAGGCTAGCCTTGCTCCGGAGGTGACCGGGTCAGGCTGTAGCTGTTAAAAGACTCCGTAAGGTTTCCCTTCCAGGTAGCAAAACAAAAACTCGAATTTGGAGAGGTTCTCATCATGTTATGCTTGTTTTGCCTACTTTCGCCAATTCCCGGATACTTCAGCAATCCTTCTCTACTACCATTGTAGGAGCAATGTTAATTGGTGCCCATACGGCTGTAGCTGCTAACTGTCGAGGAAAACTCTAGCTTTAGGGGCGTTGGTCAGGCTGCACCTGTGAAGGACTCCGTAAGGTCCTCTTTCTAGGTAGCAAAACAAGGACTCGAATTTAGAGATGTACTTATCATGTTGCGATTATTTTGTTTGCGTCGCCAATTCCTGGATACTTCACCATTCATAAATAATCCCACAGGTATGTAAGTACACATTACGCGAGCTCATCGATTCTAGGAACTAGATTTCTGCTACCATTGCTGGAGTGATGCTAGCAAGTGCCCAACTTGAAATTGAGATCTTCTCATTTCTTGGTTTTTGTTGTTCAACAAACTCAAAGCCTTCTCTCTTGAAGGCTCTGGCATAAAGAAGCTCACGTAAAACTCAAATGCATGAGTTGGTGGATCCTGGTATGTGCTGGCTCTAATATACTGGCGAATAGGGGTTTGTCCCTTGATATAGCTAAAGATTCCATAGACTATCGAGTACATCGAGAATATCGACACTTTCCTACAATCAAACGAACCAAGTCTAAATTACCGGTAAGGAGACCTCAAAAATATGATGGACGAGAGGATATCCAAGATGTGGAAGAGGTCGTCGAGCTTACATTCATGAAGATCAAGCTTGGGCACACAAGACTAAGGGCTTAGGACGAGGAGGATGTGGAACGTTATAGCGCAATCGCACAGCATTATCCGGAATATAGCAATAGCCTTTACTTTCACTTTAAGGGATACCACGTTGGTTCTCTCCGTAGTATAACGCTAGCGCATTCTTAATTTACGCTCTCTGCTTGCTACGTTCGCGGCCTGCCTTCCTATATCTTCTCAGTTCTTCGCACCCCCTCTATGCTGATTCTGTTTCTTTCGTTTTATCAAAGATATACACCTTATTTCCAATTACTTCGTTTATCTGCTTCTACTCCAATCACGGCCCTACGTAACGTCGTGTCCAAAACTACTAATATACCTGTATCAAAGGCGTCTTCCTTACTCTCAAATATCCGTTTTTTTTTTAATAAACAAGTGCGCATTAAGCAGTTACTACCTCAAGATTTTCCATTCCTGAGATACAAGCATTACTCCAAGCTTCAAAGTTTCTCGAAAATGTCCCAGATAGTTGTCTCATGTTTCGTTTGCAATGGTTGTTGTGGCTGTATTTCAAACATTGATCCCTCATTTCAACATAAAGCACTGTACATCTGATTGAGTTTTGAAGGTCAAGGCTGCCGGCCTTAGGATCTCTTTCAAATTGACCTTGCGGAGCATGAATAGTTTGCGAAGAAGTTATAGTGGCTTTCACGTGAGCCACACGTGATACAGCCACAATGCCTGCAGGACTCACCTGCGCCTCACCTCTCAGCATCCTGTAGCCTAAAACCCTCATCTCATCACCTTCTTCACTCACGTCCGAATCCCCATCCTTTCTCATCCAACCTCACCTAATCTCAACTTAACTCACCACCCAAATCCCAATGCGCCAACAAACCGTTGACCCCTCACTTAAAACCCGCCTTCTCCGTGCCAGCACTAGCGCCGGCTCCAACGCCCTCTGGCTCACGCGCTGCACCGCCGCCGTGATATTATTCCCCCTCGTCGTCGCATATTTTTTCATAGAACTTGAGCTTGAGGACCGGCAGCAAGAGCGCTCTGAAGGGTATCGACGGGGGGAGGCGTTGCCTTTGTTTTTGCCTGAGTCGGCGTCGAAGAAAAGGCTTCGGGTGAGAATGAGGAGGAAAAAGAAGGAGAAGGTCGAAGGTCGGGATCGGGAAAAAGTAGTGGTAGGGTGTGAGGCGAGAGAACCGGAAAGAGGGAGGGAGAGGGAGAGTAAATTGTTGCTGTTGCCGAGAGAGATCCGGGATATGATCTTCAAGGAAGTGAGGGGTTGGAACGGGAAGACGATCCATTGGCAGATCGCTGAGCGCAGGCTAAGGGGGGCGGTAGGTCGTGCTCAAAACAAATGTTCAAATCCGGGGTGCCTTATTTGTGGCCAAAGAAGGGCGAGATATAAGGAGAAGATGGATCTCATGGGGCTTTTGTTATGCTGTAGACAGACGTGAGCAACCTCTATATCTCCCTTGGCCCATTCCCATACTAATCACTGCAACTAGATATGAAGAAACAATCAACCACCTCTACCAATCCAATAAATTCAAAACCAGAACCACCGACGTGATAGCCTTCCTCCCTCGCCTCCTCACTCAGCAAAGTTTAAACCAGATACGCTGTCTAAATTTCATATACATCCTCGGCGCTCCGCCCTCGCTCGCTCACACGACTCGCTGGTCCGATAATCCTAAGAAGATGGAGAGAGCGAATTGCAAAGAGCACGAATATCGACGGACCTGGAACCGCGTGTGGAAGACGCTTTCTGAAATGGAAGGATTGGTGGACTTGAGGGTACAAATTGCGCTTAAGTCGCCAGGGCATTCTGCTTTGTGGTCTGAGAGGATTGAGGAGCTGGAGGTTGTTATGGGGGTTAAGGGCCCGCGGAGGTTCTTGTTGATTTTGCCGGATCAATTGGTGGGTAGGTTTAATAGGGAAAGGGAAGTGGAAGGGGAGAGTGGGAATAGGAATGGGAATTTGAAAGTGTTGGGCTTTAGCGAGAGTATGGAAAGGGGGAGGGAGTGGTGTCAAATTCCTATGTATAATGATTGGGGGTAGTAATACTTGCGATCTTAGAAATATTTGGAGGGATGAATTGGGTCCTGTTTTCTTATTTTCGCTCCAGCAGTATTCTTTTTAAATGGGCAAAGTTTTTAGTGCTATATTTCCAATCATTACAAAGAGGCGTTTTTACATTATAAAAAAAGGGTATATGAAAGTTGTTCCGCATAAAACAGAGATAGATGATTTGGTTTGCATTTTTGTATTTTTCTAGGCCAAAATTTCGTTCCTGCCACGGGGCGAAGCTTGAGGTAGCGGGGAGAAGAATAAGACGCATTACTGGCCGGCGAATGCTTCTTTCATAGCATGATGGATGCGGACATACTTTTGCTTCAGGAAATCGAATTTGTTATTTGTGTTGAAAACTACATTGATGTCATGGGCGATAATTCTGATGAGTAGTTCCGTATTTGAGGTATTCGTCCCCTAGCGATGTCAGTGACCTCTTTAAGATTAATTGAGAGTGCGAGTGTTACCCAATGAAAAGACGAACACTATGATAACAGGCATCCAGACTAAAAGAGCCAGGACCTGCCCAAACCCCATCTGGCCCTCAGACCATGCATTCCCTCCTATTTCTTTCATCGCGTCTCGCAGTCGAAAAATGTAAGCTACTTCGAAACATAACGAGCATATGCATAGGAAAGTAATGAAGACATGAATGAAGGTGAGTGTCGAATACCAGGATAGATAGTCTTCTTCCAAAGAAGTGATGAATTCACATGATTTGTGAGCAGGGGAGCCCGTTACATAAGTTGGTAGTCGGCGAGAAAGAAATGCCCCTGACATGATATGTTTGAGCAATATTGCGATAAATAGGACGACCCTTGCTAAGACAGCGGGAATGAAAAAGGTTATGCTGTAAAATCGTGGATTGCTGAGCACGGAGGTTCCAAGCCGATTAACAAAACAGGGTGTGTCTCCGAACTCAAAACCTTTATCGTTGATAGTGAATACTAGTGCAAATGTTGCAAGGATGAAAAGGCTATCAGTTAAGCAATAGGCAGCAATCGCTAGTCGCTCATATTTGGTGCCAAGAAAGTCCGGAAGATGGTAGTTTATGCTGACAGAGACCAGAAGCGTGTTAAGCGTAACGAAGGTTGCGGCCATGGCAATGTTAAGCTGGTAGTAGGAACCTATGTCGTCGGCAAGGTCTGTAAACTGCATGAACAAAAATGCGACACTCAGGGAGAGCGACAACCCCATGGCACTACCGGCTAGAGCTCCTCTAGTATTCTTAGCAGCCATAAGCCAAGGCAACAAGTATGGGATTTGATCAAAATCCACAACTTGCCCAAGACCCCAGCAAATAACGCTGAGAATCGCTAAAAGAGCTCCCATCAAGTAAGAGACAATCGCCTGTTCGTGGTCAGAATCTTGGAATCTGATAAATTATTGAACTTGAGGAATGCTCACCCCAGGACCTGCTATATCGGGATTACCAGTGAAAGCAGCAGCTAGGCAAAGTTCGGCTAAGCATTTATGGCACACGGCAGCAATTTGTGACCCATTATTGAAGACTCTGATATCTGGCACAGAATACTCCGCCCATAATTTTAACTCATCTTCAGACATATCTTTAAACATAGGCGGTAAGGCGTTTCGAAGCATCGAAAGCCCAGTGGTGCTAGTAAGGTTTTGCGAAGGTGGTGATAGGGCTGTAATCCATTTGGATTCTCCTATTCTATTCACGACCCAGCCCATTCCGGATCCTGAGACAGGATGCTTTGGACCATCAACTGCGCATATCGAGTTGGCGTAATATGCGGCAGTCGCGGTGCAGTTTTCTGTAAGTTCGAGGTCCTTGAAGGGGAGTGCTTTGCTTAGGGCTGGGGCAACGCATTCCGCTTGAATGGTTTTGATAGCGGTCTCGGTCCAAACATGAGAACTTGCACGGTTAATGTAATTATAAAAGCCAATGATTTCGATGTCGCTAAATATTTGAAAGTCGGAAGGCAGGGTGGATCGAAGGAACATAGTATTGAGAGTGTCATTCGTGGGGAGAGACGAGCTCAGGTTCTGCTTAGCTTGAGACTCCAACCATGGAATGGCGATCGCGCAGTTGGCAGTGTAATTCAAAGATTCAAGAACTGCAAAAACGTTACTAGTATTTAACGGCATATTAATACCGAAAGTAGCATGAGATCAATGATAGAAGACACTTGCAGCTCGAGAACCACAGGCAGATAAAGGTACACAAGAATGGATGGATGCCGATCATACAATATCTCACGGCCAAATTGCCAAAAACCTAGTTCTGTGTAATATTAGATAGATATGAAGGGAAATATAATTCGTTTTCTTATCATGGCTGAAACTACACAGCCTTACTTCACATGCATAGTCGCAAATTGTGGGTTGGCTCTCAAGTGCCAAGACGATGACACTCAAGGAAAAAGCGCCAAGGAAGGAAGGCCAAGAAAATAGTTTGACGATGAGGTTGAATTCCACTTGGCTCCTGCCAGGCGCCAGTGGATTCGGAGATCATTGAAAAAGCAATATTGCTTGCAATTCTGCAAGACTTAGACAGCGCGTCATGTGAAGGAATCGGTATCTTACAGCATTGATGTTGTTCACAAGTGCAGCTAGCACTTGCACTGCATTGGGATCAGATGCGGCGGTGAAGCGAGAATGAAGACAGTGATTGAATTTGTCATCATAGAGAAGCAATGTTGCAAATTCATACAATGTGGAAGGTCTCGTTGTATGAGATGAAGATTTTCGGTGAGTATAGCCAAGATGCTTGGTATCCCACATAAATGGCTTGGCAACCTCGCGTTGTTCGTCAGCGGTTGAAGATTTCTAACGAGTCAAGCGGAGCAGCCGGAGGAGCTCGTCAATTGGGGGCACATGTCACGTGATACACGAGTCTCTGGATTCTGGGGGCGAAATAGTTCCCCCAGCTATCAAGAAGTCTACTTCGTAACTATGGCGCTCCGCTCGTGTTACGATACCACCTCCAGGTTCACGTGTCCACACACGCTATAGGTATGCCTAGGTAGGTATATAGCCCAGCTACGCTGGTCCTAGCACCGTCATCCATATATCACCGCCATCCTTACTACTACTGCATTATTTGCGTGATAGTTCGTGCTTCGTTTGAGCAAGAATGAACTATACGAGGTCTTCTTATTCAAAAAATATCATAACTCATTTCTTTCGGGAACTCTACCCCTCCCTCTTTTCAAGGCTTCTCTTCGAGGCCTCTTGCATACAGCGAACATATTCACTATAAATAGCAGGTGCTGGACGACTGCGAATCGTTCAATTCACCCAGGAGAGCTCACCAGAATGCTTCATCACAAGGTTAAAATCAGCCTTTTCGATGGGGTGGATAAGTCTAGTTTTGATCCCAAAGCCAACCCGCCTTGAACTAATACGGGTCAAATTAGGTAAATAACGAATTAAACTATTTAATTCCAATATTCCATTTTTGAATAATATATGTAATATATTTGCTTTATTTATTATTTACAGTACTAAAATAGATGACTTAAACGCTGATATATATACGTCAGGCATCAAATCGTGCCTTGAGCATTAATGTATAGCTTTCTTGTAAAATGCTGTGAATAATACACTTTTAAACTCTCGATTTCCAATTCCCGGCTCTTACACTTAAGCTCTTAACCTAGCGCACCTGCCGAAGTTCCCAATTCCGAGTCCCAAACATCCATAACTCCAAAACTCAAGGCTCCAGAGTGAGAGGTGATACAAGCCACGATATCGTATGAACATCTATCCATCCAGCCCTAAATCCCAAATCCAGATCCAAATCCAAATCCAGCCAAACTCCGTAACGTTTGGTAGTTATACAGGGACTTTTAAGTTGATCCTCACTTCCTCCCAACTTAACTCAACTCAACTCGACTCGACTCGACAAACCCCAACATTGATACAAAAGCCATCCCACCCATCAATCGAGCTCAAGTTCATCTTCAATCTCTCTCTCTCTCTCATTCTCACTCTCCTCTCCTTCTCTTTCTCCTTCTCCTAATCCCTATCTCTACCCTCATTTCCGCCCTCGTCATCGTCCCCATCCCTCAATTCGCCTAACCCCTCTAGTTCCACCTCAACTTCTGACCTCAACAACAAAACTCTCTCAATTTCCTTTCACTCCACGCTCGCCCAACCCGGAAAATAAGCCGTCGTCACCATCCTCTCACCCTTCCCCTCCTTCTCCACGCCCTCCTCATTTTCCCCATCCCTCGTGTTCGCCCAGCCAGGAAAGTAGGACGTCGTCCTCTCCTCTGTCCCCTTCGCCTTCCTCTTCTCTCGCTCAACGAACCTCAGAAAAGGACAATTGTCAGGATCGAGACAGGTGCAGCGCCGGACGCCGCTTGGGCAGTAGGGGCTGCAGCATCCTTGGCATGGTCCTTTGGTTTTCCTTTTCGTTGAGAGGGGGGTGTAGGTGGTGGCGGTGATGGCGGTGGGCATTTTTGTTGTCCTTCTGTTGGTATGGGAGGGGTGTGTTGTGAGATGTGTGCTGGGCTGTGATGGGTGGTGTGATGTGTGGTTGGGAGATGTTGGAGATGGGTAGAAGTAGAAGTAGAGGTAAAGAATAGAGAGATAAAGAAGAGAGGGGATAAGAGGGGGTAATAAATACAAGAAGAACAGGAAGGATAAGATAAGATAGGATATTTCGCCTCGGAGGAAGGTTAAGTACCCAAGTAAGGGTATTGATATATTATTGTTACTCCTTGGGGGTGGTTGATGTAGGTTTAATGAAGTAGTGCTGCCTAGGTAAGTACTCGCACTCAAGTCCGTGGATGATGACGAGGCCGGCTTATATTTTTGACTCCTGCAGAGGTATCGAGTCACTTCACCAAGACCGCGAATTCCTGATTGGCGGAGATGCCATTCTCGGGCCCGAAGGCGGGGCGTATTTTGATGAAATATCCGAGGGGGAAGGATGTCCATGGAAAATCCGAGGCTTGGCGATCGGATATAAGGAATATTCCGGGAGGATCACGGAGAAAAGGTCTGAGTCTCGGAGATAAAATGTAGGAATAACGAGCCTCGCTCCACCTCGTCCCGTCCAACCCGCTCCGCTCCGCTCCGCTCGATTAAGTACCCGACCTCTCTTTCATTATCTGTCTATACCCCTCCACGACGCTCTTCCTCACCTCACCCAGCTCTTCTCTCCTCCTCAAACTCCCACTCGCTTTTGGGACATCATCTACCTCTACTCTCGCACCTCGCACCTTGAACTTCTCTTTCGGTACCTTGGAAAAGGTAGGTGGAGCTTGAACCACATCATTCAATCCCGCTTTCACCTCTCCTCTATCCCTCTTGAGCTTCGCCCACGGATCTTCATCTCCGTCCTCCACCTCTCCTAGCACTTTCCGCTTCTTGCCCTTCCCCTTCCCCTTCTTCTTCCCGGTAGTCTGCTCAGCATCTACATTGACCTTCCACTTCACCTGCCCATCCTCTTCACCCATCTCCTCCTCCTCCGCTAATTCCAACGCCGCTTGTCTCTTCTCTTGGATCCGTGCCTCTTCTGCTCGCCACTCATCATACATGCGATGCATGCGTTTCTCCGTCTTCGTCCTACCGACCTTCAACCCCAACGGATCCTTGCCTCCCCGTATCGATTTGTTAATCAAGCCACTGACTGGTAACGCGGCGTCGACTCTGGCTGAGAAATCCGACATTCGCTCCCCAGGACGGATCGTGGGGATTTCTCCGCGTGGCTCCTCTACCACTTTCGGAGATTCCTCTTCGTCTTTGTCTTTCTCGGTTGCTTTCTCAGCAGCAACTCTCCGCTTCTTCGCTGCTTTCGTCTCCTTCACGCCATCGTCCAATGCCTTGGGTAGCTTCTTCCCTTGCGCGAAAGCCATGAGACGTGCAAATGCCTTTGGAGTGTCATCTTCGTCGTTCTTCCTTTTCCGCTTCTTATTGTTGTTTCGTTTCGCGTTGATCTCTGTGGTGAAGATGCCGTTCGCTTTTGCGGATTTGGAGACGGGGAGGGGCTCGGCGAGGGTGGTGGGAGGCAGGTCGGTCCTGTGGGAATTAATTAGTTGCGTTGAGTTAAGTGTAGATTATGGGGCACGCACGTGGATCTGTCGAGGGCGCCTTTGCGGACGTGCTTGTGTGGCATGGTTGCGGTTGGGTGTCGGTAGTTGGTGGCAGAGAGGTTTGGGAGGAGTTTCGCGATACGATCTGAGGTGTATTTTTTTCGGGTAGGGGTCTGAGGGCCAAGACGGACATGCATGAACCCAACCAAGAGCTCGAACAGACCTTGATAATCATGCGGCCGCGATTTGCCCTCCTCTCCCTGATGAAATTTCCACTGCACATAATCCACACAATGCTTACAAGCATACAATCGAGCGTCTGCGACGTCATCGAGAGCTCTTTGCCGAAGCACCGCCATGTTTGCCGATTCCGAATTATCACCACTGCCGCCAGCTCTCGCAGCCATCCCAGCTGATCCTGATCCCGGCGCGCATCTCCCACTCTGACTTTCTTGCGAGCTTGATCCGCATCCCTGCCGGCGTCGCACGTGCGGTCCAGACCAGCCAAAACCTTGTGCCTCCAAACCACATCGGTAAAAGACGTCAAACCGTGGCGGAAGGGCGTCCCCAGATTGGGCCAGAGTGTCGACCACCAGACCAGCTCTTAAACAAAATATATCTTCAGTCCTTTCCTCTTATCTCTCGTCATCTTCTCCTGCTATTTCTCCGTCTCACCATACGCGAATATCCCCTAGCGCACACGGTCGAGCGCCGCGGTGACATCTCGACTCGTCGACTTCACATTCCCACCAATCAGTCCTCCGGCAGTGACATTCAACACGACGACGTCCTCAATCGCGGCCAAAGGTTCGCCGGCGACGATCCGCGCCCGATCCCTACAGGGACGCACCATCTCTCTCTCCTCTATAATATACATCTGCCATCTTTCCTGCTCTGTCTGTCGTCAATTCAACCTCGCACTCGCCCTCGCATGGCCCCTCGTTCCTGATCCGCACTGTTTGGACCCTGCCAAGACTTGGATCTGATCCGATCGAATCTGCGCACCACGCCAAAATGGCCTCCACGTATCGCCCGTACGGTAATGCGCACCACAACCCCGAATCTCCCGACGGCGAACGATCCGCCCTGACTAAGGACTACGATGACGATGGCTACTCGACTTCCTCGCGTGAATCTCATTCTTCGATCCGCAAACCGTTGTCGAATTTCTGTATAGGCAGTGGCGACGATCTAGAAGATGGATTCGTCGCGAGACCGGTCACGGTAAGGAGGTTTTGGTGGAGTCTGAAGGATTACATGACCGTCCGAGAACGCAGGAAACAGAGTCTGGAGGTGGAGCCATATAAAGATCTGGATGGGGATAGGACACGGTTACTAGCAGATGCGTATGCCGCGAGACGGACGAGGAGGAAGCGGAATTGGTACAATTATTGTATATTTGGTGGCATTAGCGGATTGACGATTCTGTTGGTATCCGTGCCTCTTCAATTCAACGTCTGCTAATGATGCTAGGGCTTTGCTTCTCATCCTTAACCTTCTTCTTGGTCTGGCGACCCTGCTGTGGACCTCGGACTTGGATACTGTGCTGCAGAATTGGGGACAGCCGGGCACAGGAACTGAAGGATTGGCGTGGTATCCGACTGACTTCACTCGCGATGTCCTACCTATACCCTGCCATTCACATAACGATTACTGGCGACGAGTACCTCTTTTCTCGGCTCTGCGCGCAGGATGCACAGGCGTGGAGGCAGATGTCTGGCTGTTTGACGAGGAATTATACGTTGGACACAACACTGCAAGTTTGACACGAAACCGAACATTCACCAGCCTGTACATCGATCCTATAGTCAAGATACTAGAAGACCAGAACCCATCGCACCATTTCTACAACGGCACATCCCACGGCGTCTTCGACGCCGACCCAGGACAAACCCTCACCCTGCTCGTCGATCTCAAAACTAGCGGTGCCGAAACATGGCCCTGGGTACTGAAACAAGTCCAACCCCTCCGCGAAAGAGGCTGGCTCTCCTTCGTCGAAAACGACACCCTGCATGTCCGGCCCATCACCCTCGTCGGCACCGGCAACACGCCCTTCGACGTCCTAACCGCCAACTCCACCTACCGCGACGCATTCTTCGACGCCCCTCTCGACACAATGTGGGAAGAGCGAAAAACCACCCCCGAAATGTCTTCCTGGCCTAAATTCGACGACTCCCTTCCGGGCGAACGCCTCGACGAAGACGAAGGTAGCGCTGAAGAGAAGATCCCAACTTCATCCTCTGAGACGCAGGATCTAGGGCAAGGGTTCTCTGGCACGTTACCAACGACTCAGTTCAATACCTCGAATTCATACTATGCTTCCGTCAGTTTTGTAACGGCGGTAGGGAGGGTGTGGAGGGGGAGATTGACTCCGAGACAGATGAAGATTATAAGAGGACAGATTCGAGGTGCACATATGAGGGGTTTGAAGGCGAGGTATTGGGATTTACCGGCTTGGCCATTGGGGTTGAGAAATCATGTTTGGGATGTGCTGGTGAAGGAGGGAGTGGATTATTTGAATATCGATGACTTGAGGGGCGCGAGTAAGCAGATTTGGTAGGTGTGTGGGAGGAGGAGGGGTTGGAGTGGGGTAGAGGAGTGGAAGAGATTGATTATACATGGTTCTGGCGTTAGATTGGATCGTGGGTGGGCTGGTATATCATGGCGTACTGGATAAGCATTGGCATAGGCATAGGCATAGGCATAGCTGGCAGCATGGACGGAGGCAGCACTGCTTGAATCAAATATAATTAAACACATCGAATACATTGCGTTGCGCTGCATTAATGCCTCTCTCTTTTATTAATCTTCAATTCTTCAATTCTTCAATTCTTTTAATCACGCCAGCTAATTAACTTCTCCACCAAGTGGACTGGACGAGTAGAGTAGAGCGAGTCACGAGGCTAACCTTAACCGCTTCAAAAGCTTGGCAGCTCTTCATGAAGCCTAGCCCCAACTTGATTCCCAAATTTTTTTTTCCATAAATACCCTTCCCCTCCCCCTCTCATCGTACTTTTTCTTCTTCTTTCCCCGACACATACATCTACGATAGATGTTACGACCAACCAACCAACCAATGCTGTCCGTTCCGTTCCGTTCCGTCTCCGGTCCGAGCTCCAAGGCCCAAGGGTCATTATAGCTTTAAATTAAGGTGAGGTGAGGTTAGGTTGTGTATGTATGTGTGGGAGGGGAAGGGAAGGGAAGGGAAGGGTGTGGTGTTGTTTCGACTCGTTACTCAAAGACTCGAAGGGGAGGTGGGGTTTAGGGTTTGGAGTTTGGGGTTTAGAAGAGAAGATGTGTTGCTGTTGTTGTCGTCGTCGTCATCGTCGTTGTTGGGGTTGGGGTTGTTATCAACTCCCTGTATATTTTATGTTATGTTTGTGTGCTCGCTATTAACTAATCCGCTAGTTTCGTTTTTATCCAGTTTGTTTTATTTAAGCTTTATTCTCTAATTGGAAGTAGAGTTTGGAGGAATGGAGGAAAGAGAGATCAGGAATCTGAGATCGCGTTAGGTTCGGGAGGACTTAGCAAGGTAGGGCTGAGGAGGTCGTTTTGAGGAAGGGGTGAAAGGGTACTCGGGTCGGGTAAGATGTATGGATGTGGGGAGAGGAGAGAGGAGAGAGGTGAGAGGGTGAGAGTGAGAGGAGCGTTGCAAATAGTTTGAATGATCGTTTCGTCCTTGTAGTGGGGTGGGTAACGCGTGAAAAGATATAGAAAGGAAAATTAAACGAGATAATGAGGAAAGATTAAATTGAGAAAAGAGAAAGGAGCAAGGAGCAAGGAAGGTTATAGGTAGCGGAAATCAAATCGATGGTAGGTTAATGGATCGTGGCTTAAGGGTTAAGATATTGGGTGGAGGTTTGAATTGAATGGAATTGAAACGCATATATGTATAATGTTATGGGTTTTGGTATTGGGATTGGGGATTAGAGGCTAGATGTACCGTACAATATCGTTGTTGTGAGCATCTTCTATTCCATTTCCGTCTTTAGACTTGAGACTTGAGTTGTTGATGGATAGCTTGAGTTATGGCGAGTAAGTAGGCAAGTGAGCTAGGGAAATATGGTGAGCCCACTTCACAGCGGCTAGTAAGACAGGCAATGAGAACAGCAAAGGTAAAGACAGTGCGCACTTCTCATCATAAGCACTAGCAAGCAGCTAATAAAAGATAGCACGTGATTGTTCGCTTGCGCTTGGAGGCTACGGTAGAATTTCCAGTCTTGATTGGATGGAAAGGAACGTGAGGGTTGATTTGATTCTAGCTAAAATCATAGAGAAAGTCCGAGGAAAGAATAACAAAGCAAAGCAATTGCCACCATGTTGAATGAGTGCTTGGTAATCAAATCGTTGAGGCGTTGGAAGAAGGAAAAAACGAGTGGAATTGAAGCGAGTC
Source organism: Phialocephala sp. D728 (assembly GCA_003988865.1). Classification (NCBI taxonomy): domain Eukaryota; kingdom Fungi; phylum Ascomycota; class Leotiomycetes; order Helotiales; family Mollisiaceae; genus Phialocephala; species Phialocephala sp. D728. The sequence goes on along the minus strand of QYAJ01000173.1, from coordinate 51,516 downwards.
GACAGTGTGGCTGAAATCCTAATAGTCGTCGCCCCGGCTGATGACTTCCTTCCCTCCACTATGCAGGAGTATGGTCTTGTGGCATGCATCAGTAAAGGGGCTCAAGTGTCGAGTTGTTGGAGTGGAGCAGTAAAAGGGGTGGAAAGTAAAACGTCAAACTCACATGCTCAAACTGCGCCGTGTAGGAACCCTTAATATCACTCAGCGGGGTGTATTCCTCGACGATTCCGTTGTCGATGAGATTACGCATCTGATAATTAAGCAAGTCAACACTTGGAATAGGATAGAAGATTATAGGACTCCTGAGCAGTTAGCTTACCCCGAGATGATATTTCTTGACGCCAAGACGTTCGAGGTATCGGCGACAAAACACCAAAGTCCCGAAATTGGCATCGATGGTCTTAAGGAGAGACTTTGCTGATGACAAGTGCAAGTTGGCTCCCGAGACATTGGCATTTCGTCCGTAGCCATAGTTTCTGACCTGGTCCAATAATTAGAACATGATACGAGGCAGTTGGATAGCAGCTAGAGTGCTCACATCGTCGCTCATAATTCCCTTCCCCGTACTCCCAAAAGTCTCAATGGCAAACACCTCTCCTTCCTCCATCTTGTCGCGATTCTTATTTTTGATGAAAGGGACCTGTTTGCCGCCATGGATATGATACCGTAGGATATCATGGCCGGCAATGTTCCGGACTGCTCGAACTGGGAACGTCTTCCCGCCAATTTCAACCTCGTAGCTTTCCATGACTTCCTGAATGGCAGATCCGATGTCGCTCATGCGCGCGTCAACACCTGCTTCCTATTCTCTCTGTCAGCCGCACATTTCTCGGTGCTGAAATTAATAGCTTGGCACTCACTTTCACGCCCGTATTGGTAGCTTCTTTGACGGCGGCGAGGAGGTTGTCATAGGTGTGATCGAAGGCAATCGTAAACGCAGAATCCACGATCCGTCCATTGACTTGGACTCCAAAGTCAACTTTCAATACATCTCCCTGGTCTAGTACCACATCTTTTTCGCCTGGATTGGGCGTCCAATGCGCGGCTACATTGTTCAGGCATAATCCAGTCGGAAATCCCATGCTGGCCTTCAAGCCATCGCCAGTCTCAAGTCCTTGGTGACCGGAAAGTGCACGCACTCCGTCTTCAATCCCTTCAGCAATCGAGAGGAGAGTGGTGCCGGGCTTGATGAGCTCGGACTGGGCATACTGGCGAACTTGTCGATGGATCTCCGCTGCTTGGCGATAATTGAAGAGGAAGTCGTCATCCCAAAGACGTGAGTTGTAACGCAGTTCCTCACCTGTAGTGCGGGATGCGTTATCATAGGGTACGAGCTCTCCTGTTGGATATTCGCTAGAGGGGAAGAGTGCGGAGAGAAGCACGCGGGGTGGGGACGTTTGCTTGAGCTCCACTGCTGGGAGAGCATTGTTCTTGGTCTTCTTCTTTTTAGAGCGCTTGCGCTTTTTCTTTTGCTCTGTTGGATAGTTTAGTAAAATTGCTAGAAGATAAAGTGTTTACAATATCAAATTTATGTCATGAGAGGTATGTACCAGCATCCGCAGACGTGATCATGCCGGGAACAACTCCATGGCTGTCATCTTCGTCGTCACCATCGCTAATAATTCCACGGTCCAAATCTGCCGAAGAGGAGCAATTTTGGATGGCTTTGGGGCTTGCTTTGATTGATTTAAGCTCATTGGAGTTTGATGCTGTTTCATTGTCAACTTGATTCGTCATTCTCTAGAATGAGAGAGATTATTACCATCGGGTGTTTGCTGATGTCCTTCGGGGGTCTTAGATCCCATGTTGATTCCTCAAGCTGTATTATAGATATCAACAGATATGGTGAATGTTGACACCCTTTCCATAGTCAGAGTAGAAGAGGTCCGAGTTAAAGGACGGCCCGCGCCTTTCGAATTACATTTTGCTGACTAAGACATCGAGACCACCTGGGAGCTTAAAAAGCTCAACACAAGATGGTCAGATGAACCAAATACAATGCCTCCAATGAAGTGGAATATGGTAACTATCAAGGGTTAACTATACTTGAACAAAGCACTATCCTCACATTTTCCTCCGTATCACGTGACTTAAATCACCCTGACCTTGTCACCAAACAATAGACATAGCCTCCTGCTAGTATCTAAAAGCAATCTTTTGCTCACGTTACGGCGCCTGGATAATAACCAATACCCGATTCAGCACCTTGGGGCTATGTGGCACGTGATGCTGGAGTTTCGCGTAACCGTCCCATGAGAAGAAGACTTCTAAGACATCGGATCCTACGATCCTCGCAGCCTCCAACCATCTTCTCTTTCTCACCATGACAACATCCTGGAGCTTCTGAGATCTTTACTATGGCTTCTTTACCTCCACCTCAACCCACAGCGCCGTCTAATTCATCTAACTCTCCTCATGTCAGTTACGAGCTCTGCGACACGTGTAAAGCTGTCCTTGTAGCCCTTGACCCCGTGTACCAGAGGTTGGAAGTAGAACCTAATGAGCAGCTCCCATGGCACAAGTGTAAAGAAGCGACAATACTCAAGGCTTTAGTCCACCTCGAGGTCACTGCTCGAGAAGGGTGTCCTCTGTGTCAGATTTTCAACGCTAAGTTGTCTGAGTTCAACCAGAAGATGAAGGATGCAAATCCCGACTTTCAAAAGTTAGGGGAACCGGAGACTGCTGAGTACATCTGTCGTCGAATGTTTCAACAGCCAGCACAGGCACGCTTATCCGTCAGCTATAAGGTGCATGGTTCTTATAATCAAGAGGTCATTCAATTGAACACTAAGGATCGGGGAATCGGGATTCGAGATACCCAAGAATTTGCCTTATTGATCATGTCCCCAGAAGGTTAGTGAAGTGAAGACAATGTACCACAATAGCTCACATCTCGTAGATCCAGCGTTAAAAGGCATTAATGAGACGTCGCTTGGGACATCTACTCACAGCCCCCAAACGATGAAGTGCATTTCAGAATGGACTTCTGGTTGCAAAGTAGAACATAGAAACTGCAGCCGTGGAGAATCCTCCCTAGGTTTTGTGCCAACACGTCTTATAGATGTAGATGCTAGAGGGTCGCCAAACGTTCGCATTGTCGAAAGCAAGTTCATTCCCGAGAAGGCAGTCTCGTACTTGACGTTAAGTCACTGCTGGGGCAAGGCTCTCCCAAATCGACTGTTAAAGGAAAAACTCGCTTCGATGTTGCAAAATGTGCCCCTTGATGAACTTCCACTCAGCTTCCGCGATGCAATCACAATCACGAGGGATCTTGCTTATCGATACCTGTGGATTGATTCTCTGTGCATCATCCAGGATGACGAAGGAGACTGGCAGAGAGAGTCAGCTACGATGGGTGACGTCTACGCTGGATGTGTTCTTAACATCTGTGCTACTGCTGCGAGTGATTCCTCTCAAGGACTGTTTCGCGAACGAAACCCATTTCCTATGAAACATCTGAGACCTCTACTCTTAAAGGACGGCACCCTACGTAATTTCACCCTCTGGAACAATGACTATTGGGAAGAAGCGGTAGAGAAGGCTCCGCTGAACCAAAGAGCCTGGGTGTGCCAAGAGAGACTCCTGTCACCACGCAGCATTCATTTTACGCCGCGGGAAGTATTCTGGGAGTGCCGAGATCGTTTGGCTTCCGAGCTCTTTCCTGAGATGATAGTATCGAGGGGTGAAAACTTAAAAGCAGCGGTCTTCTCCAGTATTATGCGAAACATACGATATTTTGATGGTCGGAGATTCAATCATGACGCCCCTCATATCATTTGGGCTCAGATCGTGGATCTATACACAAGATCAAAACTCACTTACGAGAAGGACAAGCTTGTAGCCATCGGAGGATTGGCTGAGAGATGGAATAGACTATACAATGACCAATATTGTGCTGGGATTTGGAAGCGCGATTTACATCGCCAACTCGTATGGCAATCCGAGAGACCGCGACTAGATCACATAACTCGAGACTATACTGCACCAAGTTGGTCATGGGCATCTATAGATGGCACGGTCGATTTTCCTCACTTAAATCGTATGACTTGGCGCCATTGTCTAGTGGAAGTTATCGATTGTAGCGTTCAACTTTTGACGTCGAATCCTTTCGGACAAGTTAAAAATGGAAGCTTGGTGTTGAAAGGTAGACTGGCAAGCGCTCGACCAATAGAGACATCCAGCAACCGACCCTATCTAGAATTTCCAAAGGAAGTTTTGTCAGAGATATCCATTTTTTGGGATTTTGCGCGTTCTCTTGACGGTTATGAAAATCGTCTGGGACTCTTTGAAGAACTTTGGCCTCTCCATTTGCTCCCAATAATCGCTTCGGACTCTGCGACCATGGGATTGATCCTGCGAAAAACAGGGAATTTTCCAGGGGAGTTTAGACGGCTAGGTACCTTTGAGATTTATTATCCGTTGGTAGAGAATTGCAGAGAGTTTAATAGCCGGGCGGCAGAAAGTGGATTGGAGTTCCACAAGGATGCTAATGGCGACAATATATACACCATCACGTTGATCTAAATAATCAGGGAGAGACTAATTGGTCTTTGCTTGAAGAATTAGCAAAATCAACATTAATCCACTTCTCATATTACAGACTACCCTGATCCTCTCAACTGTGCCACTTCTATTTCAAATCTAGATATGGATAATATTAAATTAGAAAGGACAAATTTAATGACTAGATCATTTTTGTAGAGACGCTTAGGACACAGACATCGCCTATTAACAAAAACACGACAGTGATACCCCAACCTCACCTCTTACCCTCACACTCTTAATCGTTAATTAATATTATCTACCAGTACACCTATTATTACATTTAAAATGCGCATCGAGTTTAATCCCGTGAAGTCTGTAGAGCTATGATAATCGTCATCGCCCTAAGCTACAGCCACCTATGCTATCTTCTTTTCAAGATCCCTTCATACTCGGCGTCCATCTGGATCTCTCTTAATCCGTCCCTGTCAGCACTTGTACCAGCATGCCTCGTATCATCTTCATTCGGTCCCTTATCGCCCCACCACAAGTTTCCACCTTCCCCCGTTCTCCAATCATCAACAAGGTCTGCAAGAGTCTGCAAATGTCCCCAAGCCGCTGGTTGGGGGCCCCTTGGGTTTCCGGAGCGCGAGATATGTTGCGAAGACCGCTAGTACCATCGCCACAATGCTGTATACAAAAACTCGTATATACGGAATGTTAAAGCTATAAGTTAGCTCAACCGGGCCAAACGAGGCCTGTAGAGACTGTCCAAGAAGCCAGTGAAGTAGTGCTTTGAGAATAAATAACACAGAATATTCCCAACTCGTCGCTGCAGCCTTGAAACCGGGAATGTCCAGCCGTGCCCCTTTCTTGTTAGGTTCTTTCTTGTGTGTGTGTCGTGGCAGGGTAGCCTTTCTCCATACACTTTCATCTCTTGATAGATTGACAAGTAGTTCTACACAATGCAATCCCATTGTCTGAGCACCCTGTATTGCGCAAGTGAGAAGAATAGCGCATAGAACCTGCACGGCAATACTGAACTTGGCTCCTGCTGTATTTCCCCACGGGTCTATGAAGAGAGGGACATAGTTAACAGTCTCGCCAAACTCTGTTGTCACCATGTACCATGATGCCGTCAGATACCACGGTCCCCAGCTAGGAGTCCCCATCGTGCGTCGAGAAACTAGGAGTATAGCCAATGCCCAGACCATTGCAAGGACAACCAATGACCAGACAAATATGAGGACGTACTTGATCGAGTAGCGGACGGTGAAAGGGCTTTGTTGTTTTTTGAGTGGCCTAGCCTTCTGCGCTGGAACACCACGCTGGTGAACAGACATCATACACCTCCCTTGGACATATGCCACATCTGTGAGATGGAGCCTTGCAAGCGCATTGTTCAGCGGATTCGAGCTCCAGGTAGGTGCCTCTTTCAATGTAGAGAAAATACACCAAGTTGCTACGGCTGCTTGGATCATAAGTCCAAGTCCGAGCGCCGCAATTGCCATTCGATTGGCCCAGACAAGTTCACTATTTAGAGATCCATCTACGGTGAGATCTGCTGATTTGACGAAGAGTTGGGACGTGGCAGCGTAGCATAGTATCAGGCTTGCGATGCAAAGGAGATTTGAAGGCCAGCGGTTGGGGGCACTTCTCCGAGCACTCGTGAACAAGCGGATGTTAGTGTTGAAGTGTAGTCGACGTTCTCGATAGAGTGCCCATCGCAGTGATGTGCCGTGAATGAAGCCGAGGCCATCCGTGACCACGCCCACAAGGATGTTGATGGCGAAAGAGAGTGCTTCTGCAGCAGTTGTCGACAACGGGACCAACTTTCAGAATTTCACCCCGGGGACCTTAATGATGAGCACAGCGGCTACCAAACAGCCGATGACTGCGAGCCATGTGAACGTAAGGCCAATCATGCACAGAATTGCCGTAGTCCGGGAGTCGTTAAATTTAGGTAGAGAACCACCCGCTACGGTTGAGGCTGCAGCCCATTCTTTTTCAGAGCCTTCAAAATCCGCCTGTGAATGGTCAAGGAGCGGTTCCTGCGACAAGCCATCCATGGCTGGTACTCGTACAGAGCTTAAAACCGACTGGTACTGCAGCAGATGATGAAGAATAACGACCGAAAATGAAGGGCCACAATCAAGAAGCAGGAATACCAAACATACTTTATAATATTAACAAATGCTTACCAAAAGGTGATCACGATACCATCAGGTGAAGGGAAAGAGAAGAGGGAGTGCACTGTACCGCCAAAAGTGGCGTTGAGTGGCTGGCTGAAAATTCCATAAATGGCTGTCCAGCTACGCATCTCTTGCCTTCCCGTTGTCTGTTTCCGTCACGAACATAGCTTTGGAGGTTTATTGTGATCGAACTGCTCTCGCGAAGCCAATAGGAAAGCACATTCAACACTACCTGCATTTGGGTTGTCAATAGTTCCAACTAGTTCGCAAGTTTGGGGCCGTCAACGGGCTAGATCAATTTTACAAACTGGGGTAGTTGAGGTAAGTTTTTGACTAAACCAGTTTCGGTGTGGGGCGAAAATTAAAGATTTGCCCCCTTTTGAAGCTAAAAACACAATTCACGTGACCTTTGTAAAACTATTAGTCCACCGTTTTAAACTCCTAAACGGACTGGCAAGCATTTTTAAAAACAATTGATAACCTGGCCTGGCCTGACCTACATAGAATCTGGGAAATCTGGTAGAAGACTATGCGCAGGCAGATTTCATATCTTCAAATTAAAGAACGCCGATTTGACATTGTCAAAGCAGTCCGACCACGGAGATTTAGCTTTCTCGAAACAATGATTGAGTGCCCAATCTCTAGTCAAACCTCAAGGTACATACAATTCTTACCAGGAAGGAGAGGATAAACCCAAAGTGATACGTTAACGCGTTGTCGCAGCGCCGAACGAGTTATCTTCCAACGTTACATATCTAGAGTCCTTTGCGGGAACCATTACTTCAGCCGTCTCTTCGTTTCGTGTCTGTTCCCGAGTCAATTTTCGTAAATTCGAAAAAGTGTTTGGTACGTTCGACACAGACCTTAGTGGTACTTCCTCAATCTCACACTCTCAATCATCAATTAATATTTTCTACAACTACACCTATTAATACATTGTAACTGCATGTCGAGCTTAATCCCGTGAAGTCTGGGAAATTATGAGAGTCGTCATCGTCCTTGGTGCCTGCGTTGCGTCTCTTTTTTTATCCAAAAGTCTGACACGAACCACTAAGCTTTCGCGTTCGCGTCCACTGCCTGCCTGATCCTGCAACATCAAAAGCAAGCCTTACCTCGCCGGCACCCTTTGGGCTTGAAGGATTTGCACTACATTATCTATCTGTTTTCTCATTTGTCTGATCGCTAAAACGTTGGCCCTGCTCTTGGTATCGCTGTACGCCACAGATAGCGGGGTTGAGCGAATGAGTGTGGGGCATATTGTATGTTTAAGTGCAAAATGCGCTTTGCGATTCAATCAACGTTGCTTGTTTCAGCCTATCTCTCACTCCCTGTCTTCCATCCTAGACAACATCGGATTTATTCCTCGCCCTGCATGAAGTCAAGCAGTTGCGAAATCTCCATAAAATGCACCCAAAACTCTCTTCACTCTATAGACTCGCCATAGTCAACGCCATTGAACTTCGTTTCAACACTCCCTTCAACTTCCACATCCCAAGTCATCATGGCCCAACCACAAACCCTCAACCCACCCCTCCCCACCCGCTTAATCCATCAATTCCCCCTCCCAACCTTCATCGAAAACCTGTCCATCCGCCCCAATGGCCAACTCCTACTCACAATCCTCAATAATGCAGAACTCATCCTCTTAGATCCCGCCCACCCCTCTCCAGTCTTGATCCACAAGTTCACCAACTCCTTAGCCATCACCGGCATTATCTCCGTCCCCTCTGCCCCGGACGTCTACTACGTCGCTGCCGGAGACTTCTCCCTCGAAACTTTCACCAACAAATTCGGCTCTTACTCCATTTGGAAAATCGACATGCGTACTTTTGACGTCTCGGGCCAAACCCAGATCGAGAAACTAGCAGATCTCCCAAGCTCAGGTCTTCCCAATGGCTTCGCAACCTTACCCGACCAAGATCACGTCTTCCTCTTCGCAGACTCCGAACTCGGCGCAGTGTGGAAAGTCAATACCGACACAGGGGAACACGAGATTGTTGCGCAAGTCGAGGAGATGAAAGCCTTGGAGGGAGGAATGCCGATTGCAATCAACGGCATAAAGGTCCGTGACGGGTATCTGTATTGGACGAATACGAGCCAGGCGCTCTATTGTCGTGTCAAGATCAATGAGCTGGGGAAGGGGATAGGGGAGACGGAGGTATTGGCTAGGGACATTGTGGTGGATGATTTTTGTTTTGACGAAGGGGGGAATGCGTGGATGGCGCAGCATGGGCTGAATACGGTGGCTGTTGTGAGACCGCAGGGGGAGGTTGTTATTGTAGCGGGAGCGCTGCACGAGTTGGCAGTTGCGGGCGGGACAGCGTGCCTTTTTGGGAGGGGGGACGGGGATAAGAAGGTGTTGTATGTTACGACGAATGGGGGGTTGAGCGCGCCGGTTGGAGGGGAGAAGGTTGAAGGGGGGAAGGTGGTTGCCGTTCATACATCGGGGTTTGTATGAGCTAGGAATACAACTTTAGCTAAAATCTCACTTGCACTTGTACTGGATTAGTTTTATTTATTTATTTGTATCCTTGATTCAATTCGTTGGCCCTTTGGCTGAAAGTTCAATTTGGGTATTGATATAATTTTATTAGTAATAACTTGCAAATAATGCCAAATATCTCCCGAGCTTTATCTAATTGCAAAACTCATTATGCCTGCCAGCTTTTATTTAGAATATTTATTACATTTTAAATGATTTTTCGGCATGCAATACTCTCGTTTAAATAAATCCTTTTTTGAGATATTAATTTAATATCCAATAAGAATAAATATAAAGCTCACTTTCACTATTCTGATTTGATGCATTTCATTGAAGCTTCTCGCAGTATTATAATTGATGCGAAATATTGGGAGGCAAAAACGTATTATATATTAATTATAGTTTTCGAACTTTGCAAAATCGAATAAATATAATTTTGAAACTTTTTACTTAAATTTAATTACATTTGCGAACTTTATAATTTATTAGAAATTAAATCATATTCGTTAGTATAAGATCGAGCGAGTAATGATTTTTTTGGGCAATATATTTTATTTACTCTATATTAATTTACTTACAAAAATTACGATATAGTAAAAATCTTTGGAAAGGATATTATGAAGTTTATCTTAGGGATTCGTATTTAATATATTGATGCTTTAATATTTGTCAAATTTAGTATTCTATTTTACATTAATCCAAATGCTTTGGAGCTTCCCTTATCGTGGCTCAACAATCTCATGGTGACTGATATCAGAGTACGACCTGTTCCTTGTATCTTCCGAGGTCAAAGGAACGAGATCCTGTATTCCAGATGCACATCCCTCACAATACTTCATTTCAGGCCTTTTACTAATCCAAAACGTGTCGACAACTAGTTTGTATACCATCCACAGCGCTTGGAGAAGCACGAGATCCGCCACGAGGACCGAGATAAATAGCGTTCCAGGCGTCTTCAGTCGAGGCACCAGACACATATAGTTCGTAGCTAGAACAGCAGGAGAGACTCCTAGGGGACCTGCAGCGGCCTGTGAGGGATCAAATACCACTTGATCGAAGGGAGGTAGACCCCATCTGAACTTCTGTTCTAATGTCTGATTCACCCTGGTGACGTTCTGGCTGAGATTTGCCAGCAGACTCGGATCCGCGAGCATGTTTGGCCCGGAATCGTTACTGCGGCCCAGATCGGCGAGGACCGTAAAGTACGTGGCTTTTCCGAGAATGTTGACAGATTCCCAGATGCCTGGCATGAAGCTTGATGTAGACAGTGATGTCACGTTGTATATGAGACAGGGTGTCATCTGGTACGCGATGCCGGTCGCGTTGAGCTTATTGAAGAAGCACGAATTATGAAAGAAATCGACGCCCGTCACTTCATCCGTAGTCGCAACGGCCTGCGTCGAATTTCGAATGAGGTGCACCACTCCGTTATGCCAAGGGTTTACCAGATCCACGTTGGCGTAGTAGAATTCCTGCATGGCATCCGCCCAGTAGAGTCTCATGAGTGCCTGGCCCCAGTAGAGACTTGCTTTGCTGGTCGCATTTGGGGCAGGAAATGCGTTGCCCTCTTCGGAGGGAGGGGGTACCGGGTCGTACAAGCCCATTACCTTGAAATAAGTGCGACCCAAGGGATCGTCAATCGCGCAGATGACCTCTGTTGTCACGGTGGCTCCAACGGGCAACATTGCCATCTGGCCACCTGTTCGGCCGCCGACGGTGATGTCGATTGAGACCGAGTCGTCGGAGATATTGCAACTTTGTAGAGGCTGGTTGTTGTACACCAGTGATCCTAGCATTTTCTGTTGCCCTTCCCCGTCGAGTTTCCATACTGAGTGCAGCGTATACGGCAAAGCTGTGTTGTTGGTGTAGAGTCGTGTTTGGAGGGGGATGGTTGTTGCTTGGCAACTCCCACCTGTGTTGACGATGAAGGAGGGCAATTTGTTAAACCAACTTGGGGTCAATGTCGAGTTAGGATTGTCGGATGAAATTGCATGTAACTCGTAGCCGGTAGCCACCACGTTGAGGAACGAAACAAGCGCAGTAGCTATGATTCCGCCGATGACGGCACCTAACGTAAACCACCGAAAGGGATACGGGCGTGTGATATTGTAGGAAAAGAAAGATTGATACATATTGTGACTGTCGAGGCTTTGAGAAGTACTGAAGTCTTTCTTCCTACAAGGAAGGGGAGGAACGTAACTTCATGATCGTCAGGGCTCTAGATCGCAACTTTGCGACATTCACACCATATATATATAGATCTTGGCGGACAGGGCTGTGGGGGCTGAGTATCGCATACTCGCCATACCCAGAAATCTGGCCATGGTCCGAGCGTAAGGCTATTTTGCGGACGGATAACATCCCGATTGCGCAGAAAAGTGAGAGCCTTACGCCGGGACCGAGGCCCTATTCCAAACTCTGCCTAGTGGGTATAGCGAGTAAGAAACAGGGCTTGATTGCACAGATTACCGCCATAAGGCTCGGAAGATCAAGGCAGCGGCTAGGTAGCTGCAAGATCGCGATCAGACTACTTCACCCGCCACTGAGGTGTGGCGTAAGGCTGCAGTCGACAAATCTCCTGATGCTGGCTTTCTAACCGTCCAGTAGTGTATAGGAGTTGCATTGGAAGCAGGGAGGGACAGTCGATAAAAAGATAATAAGGATATTTCGTCGGTTGAACAGAAGTAAGCAGGAAGCTATAAATACACTCCCCAGCATCGCGCTAATTATCACGTGATCAAGTCTGCCATTCCCACCTCAGCTATAATGGCCAGACAACGCTGCTCTCGTATCGCAAAAAGTGCCAATATCTCCTGCTAACAAGCCCAGCTGCTCATAACTTTGCTCTCACCGACCCGGCCCTTGCTGCCCTTTATATTCGGATCGTGGGGCTGACAAGGCTTTCCTTGACGCCTTCATTACCCCCTGCCCTTGCGTTCCTCTTGGTAGACTTTGCCTCCTTCCTTTGCCCTCCTCTAAGAGCTCTGGGTCTCGCCACTCATACTCGTATTTGCTCCGGAGCCATTTGGGCTCGACATTACCATTTTAGCGTTTGGCCCTGGCCGCTGTCCAACAACTGGCATCGAATGGTCATGGCCGAGAAAACGGTTTTAGGTGGAATTATCTCTGACGGTGCAAGGTACAGTACAAGAGAGCTGTATCAGGAGATCACTATCTACGAGTGCTTAAAGTCGTTTTAAGTACATACCGATTAACCCACAAGGCAGGCGACTACGCTAAGATGAGATAGCTGAGATACTACTTATCTACATACTTTGAAAATGTTAGAATATTATTTAATGCGTTTCTACGATAGGGAAAATCTATAAAAAGCTGGGTAATTATCAAAGTAAATTGGTTGAATGAAAGGAGGATATCCGCCCAATCTTCATCCGCCAGCAACCATCTCCAACTTGACCTTCTCCCACCTCATCGCCAACCCACTGATCATAGCCACAGCACCAGCGGTAATCGTCAGGATCCAAATACTGTCCACCGTCTTCACAATCGCTGTAATGGCCTTCGCCGTAACCTCCAAGTTCCCACCCGACAAAACCTGGCTTTGAGCTCCCGCCAACGCACCCCTCAATTCCTCCTCATTAAAACCGTACCCCTGCAACGCATCTCTGAGATTGATGAACCCTCGGTTCTGGAAGATCGAAGCAGCGATACTGAGCGACATCGCGATAGTCCCAATTTGAGCGACGTTGATAAACCCAATCGCGTTCTGAATATCCTCTTTCTTGACTTTCGCAACTGCGACTGAGTATGCAACTTGCATTGTCAGACCTGCGCCTATGGATACGAGGATCTCGTAGCCGTAGATGGCGGTGGTAGATGTGGAGATGTCGACGCTGTGCATAAGTGCTCCGCCGATGATGAGGAAGACTCCTGTGCTGACGTAAAATGGTGCGTATCGACCAACCATAGGTAAGATAGCGCCTGAGAACATGACGAAGAAGACGTTAAGCACAATGTAGGGCAGAAGTCTGATGGCAGCTTTGATAGCGTCATCTCCGCGTGTGAATTGGAAGAAGAGTGGAATGTAATATACCCCAATGCTGAGACCTGTGCTTGCTGCCGCTGTTCCGACGTAGAGCAAGATCATCGTTCTCGATTTCAGAAAATGAAGAGGGAATATTTGTGTTTGAGGCGTAGTGAGGATGGAAAATGATTGCTGGAGTATATAGGCAATGAGGCAGGCCCCGAAGACAGACCAGAGTGCGATAGGGCCGGGTTGTGACCATTTCCACGTGCTGCCAGAGAAAGTGAGAACCACTTGAAAGAGTGTGAAGACCGCTGCATTCAGGATAGCGCCCAGCCAGTCGATCTTCTTCAGCTTCGTGACTGCTGTCTGGGTAGGAGAAGGGTTATGGAGTGGGAAGAGGAAGATGTAGATTGGTGACAAGGCGGCGGCGAGAGGAAGATTGATGTAGAATGCCCAGCGCCAGGTTGCGGAACTGACTGCAAAACCACCGCCGACTACGGGACCAAGGATGCAGCCTGTGCCCCAGCAGAGACCGATGAGGGCGTTGTAAAGGGGGCGGGAAGGAAGAGGTGTAAAGATCGAGATGTAGGTTAATGCTCTAATAGGTGTCAGCCCCAAGACACAGATAGGAGAAGGATTTTGGAGGGGATACTTACCCAAGGTACATACCAGCGCCTCCCATTCCTGCAACCACTCGTCCGACGATCATGGCGTTCATATTTGGTGAAGCGCCGCAGAGCGCAGAACCTGCTTCGAAGATGATGATGGAGCCGATCATCAAATACTTGATCTCGAAAAGAGCATAGAACCATCCTATCAGAAGGATCACAGCCACCGATCCCATAGGAAAACCAATGCCGACCCAAGCTAGTTTCTCGATTTCTCCCAGAGACTCCAAAATAGGACCTTGAACTGATGCCGCGATCGTGGTGTCGAGTCCATAGAGCATGGCGCCGAGGAAGAGGCCGACACAGACGAGGAACCAGCGAAAGGGGGATACTGTTGGCGGTGCTACCATTGAGGACGACTCCTCGACATCTGAAGGACCATCAAGACTTTTCTCGATGTCCGATGCTTGGGGCGGGGTTGAAGCACCGTTTGGGATAGACTCCAAGGTAGCCATCATGGGATATTGGAGATCGTGAATGCGGGAGCAGTGATGTTTAATATGTTGTGCATTCAGAAACAGTGGGATGAACAACATATATAGAGCATTGCTACGACAGCCCTACCGGAGACGATGAGAAATAAACAGTTCTATCTCGCAGTGGAAGAACATTTCGGGGACTATTTGCCCCGATGACTGAGATGCGGACATCTCGTTCGAGGCCCCTGAATTCGACTCGTTGCGTATGAGCGCGCATTTCCACAGGATAGACCGAATGCGAGCTATGATGAAGTTTGCAACGGATGTAGCAGCGAGGGTGCGTATCAGCCTGGGCACGGCACAACAGATGTCCGTGTGGGCAAGATCACTAATCTGCCTAGAAACATTTTCCGTTCAGAACGCGAGCCCAAATTGACTTGGAATCTCGGTAATCAAAGAAAAGACCGTATCCTCGATCTAAGCTAGCTTGGAGCTTTGATCTGGCAGTTCGTGAGTACATGCCTTGCCCTGACCTAGAAATCCAGATTGTCGTTCGCGAGGTAGTGCTAAGTGAAGCGAGTGCGGACCTTCTTGCCGACCGCCCTCTAATTGGCTGCTTCGGAGCTCTAATGTTGAGTGCTCCGGCCGTAAGTCGACCACCGGAGCTGAAGGCCGGCGAGGGAGCAGTGAAGAGGACAGCAATATGTTCCGTTCCGGCCCACAATGGTGGTGCCTGCATAATGAAATAATTGGCGATCAATGGGCTGCTACATGAAGGGGAAAGCAAGATGCAAAGCTTAGCTGTAAGATAGAGTTTGGGTGTTTCTACAGGCAGCAAATGTCCGTGATGGGTCTACCCCCATTAAGGGTAAGGTTGCACCTTTCGCTTTGCGATCGGAGCGTCTACGACCCGATTGGCCACGAACCGAATGCGCTCTCGTCACGAACTTCACCCGAAGAAAAAATTGAAAGAAAAAAAAACTTCGAGTGAATATCGCAACCATTCTAACAACCTCACCACCACCATGTGCGGGCGCCCAACCAGCCAATCAAGGCGTCGAGGATGATCTAGCGATGGAAAGCACGATGGATAAACATTCTGCTTTCCAGCATTTGGTGGCAAAGCTGAACGAGGTCTGCCCCGAAGGTGAGTCCAAACATCTTAATAGTCTACATCATATCACAATATTCGAGTCCCATGTTCGCGTCTACTCGAGTGCGATTCTTTTTTGAATGTCCGTCCAGCAGATATCTTGAATGCACTGTCATAAGGCTTCATTTTTGATATCTGTCGGACAGACATTGTATTCCTAAGCGAGCCTCATTTTTGATATTTGAAGGACGGACATTGTATTACGAAGCGAGCTTCACTTTTGGTTTTCACGGACGGACACTGCACTACGAAGCGAGCCCTAACAAGGGGTATCACGTGCGGATCACGCCTCCTCCCGCGCATCTCCATAACATCCTTTGGACATAGCTAATTATTCCACTCCTTAGGCATTTCAATATCCAAACTCTTTGACGAAGTCGTGCTCAAGTTCGATCCAAGCAAGCCAACAGTGAACGACATTTGGCAAGATCTTCTTCACCGGGACGATGTGCTTTTGGTAGAGGAAGGAGAACAACTCAACAACACGCCTTTGAGAAAGTTGTCTTATGACGACGTTTCATCTTTGAACCTCGATGCCAAAGTGGTTCGCCTTAGAAGCAAGCTTGCGGAAAGATCTTCGGACACACCTTCTTCGAACATACCTTCGGCCACAATGGCTCACGCGCGAATTGGGAATACCGAGACTCCACCGATCTCTTCCGTGCCTTCTTCAATCGCTACGCGTAGTGACAATACGAGCAGTCTGGTTACTGGAAACTCGCAGTTGCCTTCAGCGCGAAACAATCAGCTTCAGACCCTAGAGGGCAATACAGAATCTTCACAGCAGTCGGCCCCTCCCGTCAAGAAGCGCTTAGGTCGACCTCCAAAGAAGAGAGATGACGCACCATCAAGCTCATCACCACAGCAGCAAATAACGCCTGTCAAGAAGCGGTTGGGTCGGCCGCCGAAGATCAGAGATGCTATCCCACAAACTTCACTGCCTCAACAGCAGCCTGCTGACCAAAGTCCTTCTAATTCGAGCATTGGTAGATATCCAGACGCCAGTGCAGAGCCCTCTGCTGCGCTTCCAGAGACACCACGGCTTCGGCCAAGAGGAAACTCAAACACTACAAATGCCGCTGGATACGAGGCACTAAGACGTCGCCCAAGGCGCAACTCAGGAGTTACAACACCTACCAAAGGAGCTACACAAGTCGAAGAAAATGACGAAAGACCTATCCGTGCAGCTACCTTCATCTCTAATGATGAGCTTGAACGCCAAGAAGGTGTCTCAAGAGCCTACATAAGCCTCCCTGGCACAGAACGGCCTGGAGAAACAAGTCCAAGCTCTGGCCAAAGCTGCATCGTAGTCTTCAAGAGCCCAAAATTGAAGTATCCCGACTTTCTTGAGAAGCACAAGGGCTTATGGGTTCTTCCTTTCGCCGAAGCTATGCAAAAGGACTTAGAGTTTGTTAAAGAGAACACCAAGCCGCCGAAGCGGGATCAGACTGGCAGATCGTACAAGAAGCGAGAAGAGAAGGGTCGTGTAGAGAAGCAGAGTATAGAAGCTGCGTCGAGTCCCCTTCCAGCTTCTCCTGAGGTGACACAGAGATCAGAGCAAACGCTGCAACTTTCTCTATCAACCGATCCACAAAGATATCGAGGCGATGGCTCGGAGCGTCATGATCCTACACAAGTTCGTGCACATCCACTGGCGACTCCCGTGCTGAGCCAGAAACCGGAGAATGAAAATGATCCAAATGACACGACTCGAAGTGGCATGAACATCACAACCTCAGGACCTACCGCTTCGACCTTCTCAGCACAGCCGCCACCTCAGATTGGTTCTCAAATTTCTCATCCGCCACAGGCCCTAAAAAATATTCAAAACCTCCCTTTCTCGCAAGGATCGCGGCCTACGCTTTTCTCGCAGACTCAGGGAGCCTCAACTTCTTCATCGCAAGCTCAGCTACAGCCAGCCCCTGCTCGGTATACTCTTGCCACCCAGCGAGACGCCTTCAGTGCGATACCACCGCTGCAACTGCAAGAAGCAAGCCCAGGAAATAACGAGGCTCTTACGCCCCGAGTACAAGGAAGTATTGAACGCAACAATAGTCGCAGATCAAGTACTCCGAGCCGAGTCATGACACCGCAGCTTTCGCCTCTTCCTCCGAGCCCTGTCCCAGTGTCCGTGCCACGGTCTACGGTGCCAGCTTGGCCTCCATCAGTTCTGAATCAACCACAATGGGCACCTGCATCATCTTCTAGCTCTCCCAACCATGATACCATAGCCGCACCCTCTATTTCCGCGCACACCATGCTGTCAAGCGGCTCAGACCACCTTGATAATCGGTCAATGAATCAAGATAACAGCCAAGCTTTTGCAAATGATGACATAGGAGCCAAGCTTAGCCCCCGAAAAAGACTTAAAGTGTCCAAAGAGGTTGCTGATAGGATTGCTCTGGCGGAACAGATCTCGAGCTTCGGAAGGACAAAACTATATTCTTCACCATATGCAAGCCCGCATGCACAGCAAGTACCCGCTATACAAAATCTCGAACCTACACATCAGTCCCAGTCGTCGTATACTTCTCCCTATCAAGCGGGTGACGAACGACGAGCATCTCAGTTACAGCAGCAGTCAATGCAGTCGGTGATAAAAGGAATTCTTTCCCCACCACAGGGTTCCGTTAGCGCCCAAGTCGATCCGCTTCAGAGTACCCTGTCTAGTAGAATGGTCCAGTTTGTTCCAGCTAATGGGTTCCCTGGTCATGATGGGTATTCTCCATATCCCACCCCATTGAATGCACTTGCAAAAGTATCTACCATCAGCCCGAACGATAATTCCAAGAAAGCCCCAAGGCAACGCAAGAGGAAGCTTCCAACAAATGCTGAAGTCAAAGATGATCCTCGAGGCCAGGAGACGAATCCTTCAAAAACCAAAGTACAGAGACAACGCAAAAGCCAGAACCAGAGTCACGCCCAGGCTGCTACCGAAGACCCCGACCCAGAAGAAGCGCTGGCAGAACTTCTACGCACAGCCGAGCAAATTGCCGTTCCTGATGGCCGAGAACGTCTGCCATGTATATTCCAGGATCATGTGGGAAATCTAATCTTATCGGAAGATAGGTCAACTTTGGAGTTCTTTTGGACTGCGCAGCATCCACCAGAACTTCCACTATTGACGTTGGCGGTTGCCCAAATTTCAGAACATCCGATTACATCAGTTCGAGGCTCGACTCCTATGCAGCTCCGGATCAAAATCAAAGATCAAGAAGACAAGAAACCGAATTCTATCCATTCTTTTATCTACGCAAACTCTACTCTAAATTCCGAGGCTGCGTTGAACTTTAGACAGAAGATCATTGTAGCCATGATTGCTGAGAGTGTCCGGACTGGTGAGCATTACCAACGACCCGTGGAAGTTGAAGAGCAGATTATTAAGCCTTATCATTGCGGCCTGTGTGATGCTAGATTCAAGAGCAAACTTGGATTAGATTATCACCTTAAGAAGTCCAAGACCACGTGCAATCCTAATTTTGATTCGACTACGAAGCCTACGAAATCTGGTCGTCGGCCAAAGCCCAAAGAACCTAGCGAGCCACGAACGCCACGGAAACCCAAAAAACCTATGCCTGCAGCGGATGATCATCATGATGGCTCCAACTCTGGGTCTAGCAGCGAGGATTCAATCATTGAATGGGCAGAGAGGACATCTGGGCTTAGTACTGGGAAGGCCGGCGAGATTCCTCAACGGAAGTCAGCAAGAGCTTACAAAGCTCTGAATAGAGAGTCTGAGGTCCTTCAAGAAATCATCCTGAATATCGCAACAATTTCCGATGCTGTACCGGATGGTGTTCCACGTCCTGCTCCATTTGCCTCTTTTCCATCAGCCTTGCCGAGTCTTGCCAATCTCGCCAATCAAATATCCTCCACCGGGGAATTGACTGAACTTGTGTGCAAAGAGATGATAATGACCTTAATCCACGCTAATAATGATATTTTCCCGGCTGAAAAGAGCCTCTGGATGGCCTGTGTTGGTCTCTGGTTGAAAATGCATCCACACACTGAGGTGTTACCAAGATCTACCCTTTGCAGCAAAACGCTTGATGGCCTTGTTGACGGAAAGAAGCTTCGAATGAGCAATTTCTCCTTCGTGGATCGCCAATCGAGACAAGTTACTCGATCTCTTGTCTCTGTGCCAGGCACCGATGTCACAGGGCCGAGATGCGACATGTTAAAGAATCTTGTGGCGGAGTCGTACCCTACAGTCTATATTCCATCTCACCTCGCACCCCCTGATGTTGTCTTGGATAGGCTGCATGCCCTCGTCCGACGTGCAGTTGTTGGTCCCGTACTGCAAGCGGTGGAAAGCGAGGAAGACGAGGATCTTGTTGACTTCGATGTAAACTCACCCAATTCTGCGCCTGAAGAAGAGCTCCTGGAAGACGACCAATCTACTGAAGACGAATTTGATAGCGAGAGCGACTCGGAATCTGACTTAAATGATGTTGAGATGGACGGTCGCGCCCAGCAAAAACTTCCTCGTCAACGAAAATCAATAATGCCCCTCAAAAAGAGATACAGAAATCCAAACACAAATGCTAAGATCAGAGATTCAATGCGGCGCAGATGGAAGGACATCAGAGCTGCTAAAGCCAATGATGCTACACCTAAGCTTCGTTGGCAGCCGAAACCTCTGGTTGTGCAAACGGCTTTGCAGACGTGGCCTTCAACGCCTTCGTTTATCCCGAACCCGGAGACTGGAGCATGGGATGTAAGTTCACCAACGCTTGTGCGTGTAAGACCAGGACCTAAGGTAGGAAAGAAATGGCCTTTTCTTCCTCGTCCATCAGAACCTATCACATTCATGCAAGCTATGGATGGATCCTGGTCTGTGAGACCTTTTGGTCACGGTGTAAAGCCAATATATTCTCGACCAGCACGCAGAGCAGATGGAAATCCAACCCTCCAGGCCTACCTAAACAAGATCGAGGCTGGTCACAGACCTATCATCTACCCTACGAAGAACAGATTGTTTCTTCCACATCCTCCATCGAAAAAGTTCTTGGCGCAATTGGCCAAAAGCCCATCAGACCTTACGCCCAATGCCACGCTGGCCACAGAACCAACGCGCAACTTAATTCAGACATCTACTGTCAAAGAGAAGTCTTCAAGACTGCGAAGAGAAGGATTGATTTCCAAAGCCAAGGCCAGTATGAACGACTCTATCGCGGTAGCATCCGGTTATCCGAGGCGGAAGTATCCTCGCAGAAGTGACAAGGTCCAAGACGAAGACGTTGCACTTCTCGAGCCAAAGAAGCTGGAGGCGAATGCACCAAGAAACCCAGGTCTCGAAACAGTCCCTCCTAGATTTGGTCTCAATCCCTCCATCTACACGGGTCCAGATGTCGATGGTCTTGACTTCCCGAAGAAATACTTCACCGTCTCCTACACGCAACAAAAAATTGTGCTAGAAGATGCCGATGGCCCAGTGGAATGTTCCTGGACCCTACGCGAGCTGCACACTGCTGATAACGGATATCAAATTCTATGGGATGATGCCTTTGCCTTCACATCAGAGACATTGCCTTACTTGGATCTCGTCGACGACGATGACATCCCGCAAGACTCCCAGCCCCAGCAGGAAGCCATCTCTCCTCCCCCAGTCAAGCGTCTGCGAAAACTCCCTGGGAGAGGCGTAAAGCCACCAAGCTGGACAGAGAAGATGAATTGTACACGCGCACAACTCGCTGTTCCCGGAGACTTCGAAGGCTTATTCGAAGACCCCATGGAGGCAGCTGCTGAGTTCAAGACGCAAGTCGCAAATTTGAATGGCCAATCTAGAAAGCGACAGCGTCATGCTGAAACCGGCATGACCCAGGCAGAGGAGATCCGCTTTGTCATCGCCGTAGTCATCCAGCGTGTTCTGACAGGTGGCTTGGACCAACATATTGATTGGGTCTTGCTATCAAATATCTTCCCGAAATGGTCAATCAATTTCCTCGCAGCATACTGGAAGCGACTTTCTCGAACTACTATGGAGAGCTCGATAGATAAGCTTCTTCGAGATTTCCAACACGAGTATCCCATCGCATATGAAAATGAAGAGGTTGGGCCGTTCAACTATGATAACTTGCTCGGCAACGATTGGCATGAACTTATTGACTGGGTTCACACATATCTGGCGGCTTCTCTTAGCGATGAACCCGTATCCCTTCCCCAGACAAAAGAGGAACTTTACCATTCTTTCGATGTTGAGCTTTCGGCGCAACTGGACTGGCGAGAAACGTTCTTCAGCCTAACAGCATCGAAGTTCAAGCGTACTCAAGTTGCTGCGGGTGAACCAAAAGTCAAACCCCTCGATCAGCAGCCTCCTGAAGCCGGACGCCGCTGGCTCGCGAGATCTTGGGTGAGAGCTATTGCATTGACTCCAGAGGAGGACTGGGATATGGATGTTGCAAGAGAGAAGCTTGAAGAACTCGGCGAGTATAAGGTCAGGCGCGCACTTGCTACACTCATCGCTACCAAGGTCCTCATGCATCGTGCTAAGAACCGAGTAACTCCTGGCCGCAGCTACAAAAGCACAGACTTCTTCTGGAGCACTTTACGGAAACACATGAAAGAAAGTATGTTCGTCGAGGCCGTGACCTACAAACGTTGGATGGACGAACAATTCCGCTCCGGTACGCCTTGCTTAGCAGTCGACTACATGGCCAACGAAGGAACAGTCCTGTGCCTCACTTCTCTTCAGGCCACAAGGCGGGTCACCATTCAATGTGCCAATGTCCCTATGGATAAAATGGGTCTTGCGGAGAGAGGATACGAGATGAGAGGCATCCCTAAAGAGAAATTGACTCTCGACATGGTCATCAAACCCACCGAATCCTACATCTATGAAGATGAGAACGACGACGTCGCCAAAATCCTTTCCAGCAACCCACCAGATGACCCCGAACGAGGCAAGATCCCGCTCTGGTATGGTGTCACCGGAGTCGTTATCTCGGAAACGTGGAAGCGCATCCTGATGGCTGTTTGTCAGGTCGTTGCACTGCGAGCTGGCATCAATATCGCCGGCCTCGCGAGGACATTCAGACCTACGCTAGAGGGCTGGGAGCTTCGGCTTTTGATGAACTGGGGTGTCCAGGTTGGGCTTTTTGAGAGGTTGAGCGAGAAGGTCGAGGGATGGACGGTGAGCGAGTGGTGGTGGTTGGTGGTGGGGCATGTCTGTACGACGTGATGTATAACATCGGTGTTCTGATGTAGATATGGTGCGGCTGTCTTTACTTGCTTACTTGCATGCGCTGGTGTTTCGAGGATGGTGCATTTGCGACGGCGTTGACCTCTCATGCGCTCTGAGCCTCTGATATCTGCGCTCTTGCTGCCCATTGGGCTTTGTATTTCAGACTTCACATAACCATAACTGGACGCTCAATGCTCCTAGCAGATGCAGAAGGCAAGAATTTCAAAATTTCCTCAAGATCCAAGAAATACATGTATCCGCAGAAGAACAGAAGAGAATGATTACATGTGAAAATTAATTGATCGGTGGAGAACTAGGTGGTCTGCACTGCCTTTAAACTTCTTTGCGGAATCGTTCACAAAGTATTATATATTGTCGAAGGGCGAGGTTTCCAAAGGTGTAAAGGGCCCAACTATAGGTCATCTATCTCCTAGGGCAGGAAATGAATACTGTACCGTAACTCTTAGTATTAAGATATAATCGAAGGCCGTAAAATCGTAATAAGGTAACAATTAATAATCGTCAGAATTACACAGGGGCACTCTCAATTGTGAGGAGGCATAATAATTAGGAATCAATCATCTGTATTCATACTGTCAAAGCTGCCCTGCATGCTTTCGAGAGAGGGGAAGACCCCTTTTATCTACAAACTACCCACATTTGACTAAGTCCAAGTCTCAGCCTAAGCCGAATCCAAGGTAAGGGACAGTTCTTGCAAGAACGGTAAAGTACTGTACAGAAAGTAAAATGAATTTTCACCCCACCACATTATTTCGAGTAAATATGTCGCGACCCACGTGAACCAGTGGACCATAGGCTCAACCCGTGGGGTTACACCCCATTGGTAGTAGACCCTAGAGTCACGTGGTGGACCCCGAGGACCCCGAGGAGGGTCCTGGGGGTCCCGAAAGGTCCAAAGGATCCTAGGGGGTCCAACGTACGAAGGGACTATATAGCAGGGCACTTCGCCCGTGTAATTAGGAGCTTCGTGCTCAACTCAAGATAGTAATAGCAACCCTATTACTGGTGACTACTACTTCATACTTGTCTCTACTGTCGACCCTTACCACGTGACCTATACTTGGGAAGTGTAAGTCATAAACCCAGAACGATTGGTTAATCCAGAACAGGAGCAGCCGTCACAAAATAATGCAGTTTTTGATAATATTTTTCAATTATAGTAAATCTTTATTATAGTAAATAATTACAATTTCAAAATTTATAAAATATTTATATAATAAAATAGATCGTAAAATATATTTAATTTACTAAAAATATTTATTTATAATATAGTTAAGTTTCTTTATTATAGTTTCATTATTAAACTTTTATTACTTTTAATATTTATAAAAGAGTTTTATCCGATCTCCAAAGCCTCACTACTATACTAAACATCATCATTAATTAGCCTTGTGGCGGCTGTAGCATGTAGATTCGTGTAAGATCGCCGTGCGGATCAATACCTCGAGTCAAAGCACCTAACGATTTTTGGTTAGTACAATCACCCCGCACCATAATACCGTAATCTTACCTTGGTGACTGAACGTAAGATTACCACCATACGACGTAATTTCACTTACATAATCGTTTGCCAAGCTTGTTGGCTCACCAGGACCTGGGCTGACCGACCTTGATTGACAGCGAGCAAACACCACACAGCGCTGTCGTCAATTCTGTAGAGGCTATGTTGCACGATGTTTGCAGATTGATTGATTGATTGATTGATCATGCACTGTGTTCCCATATTGCCCCGTTACTTGACAGGAAGTGAAGATATCCCCAATACAGGTGGCTACAAACGATCGGAAGCTGGAAGCACACCCAACTTCTCGATCATCGCCGAGCTTCTGATCGAAGGCACTTCGACTTGCGGCTCCTGTTCTGCCAACAGCGGTCTAATCTCTCCTGGAGGGCGCGCTGATGCCTTACATGGAGTAAAGAGCCTTGAGGTTACATTCAGCCTTATTTCGCCCAAGTTTCGATTGTGCAGTCAGAACCTCAGGCCAGCGTGGTTACAATTTCTTGAAGAAGACGGCAATCTTTTGGTATGATGATTTATACTGTCCCTGCTTTACCCTTGTATTATTAACCTAAATCGACAGGTCTCCACCTCAGAATGACAATGTCACGAATCCTCACGGCCCTGAGCTTGCCAGTGCGGCTGGTCTTTATGCTGCTAGCGGCACTGCTCTGGGCTATCTTTGGACCCGCTATCTATCTGAGTGCCATTGTATTTCCTCGACTCTTGACACTTCCGATCGGCGTTGCGATCTGGCTGAGATTTCAAACGCAGACATCAAATCCGGGTATCAGCTCCGTGGCGGCGAACTACCTGATGAACTTCGGAGCGGTCTCCAAAACGTGGAATTTCATATTCACAATACTGGACTTTGTGTCCAGCCTCGGTTTCCCTCTTTTCTTCTTGATGTGGTACGGCTTCATCCTCACAGTTATCTGCTTCGCGCCAGCATATTTCTTGCTGAGATGGCCGCTACGACCCCTATGGTGGGGCTATCGGGACTGGAGCGCCGTACGAGCGGTGGCGGTCGAGCGGATGAAGTCTGCGTTGGCGTCGTTGTCGGGTTTCGTGGCCGACGTGCGGTATGAGTACCTGCAGGGCGAATGGAGGAACAATTCCGAAGCGGCACCATCGCTTCGGCACAAGCTGTTTCGCATTGTGGACTTTGCTTTGGAACAGGCGTGGCTCATCCGCCTGTCGAGGAGCGTCCTTGCTCATGCGCGAGAACTGGTCCGCAGAGCCCTCCAGAGCACCCAAACGCATACCGAAACAACACTGCGGTCGCCGTATGTTCCGTCTGTAGTGAAACTCCCGCTTGCGGTCTTGACGCTGGTCATCGCCCTCGTCGGAGACGCTTTGAAAGGGAAGCTGGTTAAATCGTGGGGGGTCACTGTTGATTCAACGCACGACTGGGGTTCTAGGTTGCACGAAACGGAACAGAATGCGAAGCGCGAGAAGAATCAGACTATATACACGTCTCTGGTATCTTCGGCGGAGATCCGAGTTCTGCGCATCCATCCCGGTGTGGAGGGCAAGCCGCTAGAGTGCTCTGTCCACACGGAGCCACGATCTTCGGCCAGGTATCAAGCACTTTCCTACGTCTGGGGCGACCCAACGCTAGAGCGTTTCATCACGCTGAATGGGACGAGTTACGCCATTGGAAAGAATCTGTATGAGTGCCTATTGCGTCTCAGGCGGCACGATGGCGAGTGCCAGCTGTGGGTGGACGCGCTCTGCTCATAAGTCGATTGATACCGAACCAAATACCTCAGAAACTTGAGGTTTGGACCTCTGTTTTCTGAGGGGTTTCGTTTTGCAAGTCAGGTCTGCTTTTATCCACCTTCGTGTCGCCTTGCCTATTCTTTGTCTCAATCCATGTATTTTTGATTCAGCTACAGTTGCCAAGGTACATCACAAAGTGGAAATAAATGCGGACTGCCTTATTTATAAGAAGTCAGAACGCTTCCTAGAATTAAATATACGTCTACTGTACTACTTTTGGTAAGTCAAGTCAAATTGAGTAGCCAGACGACTAAACAACTCAAACTCCATCCTTTTAGCAGCCTTTGGGCCCTCGAGTATCTCACCCATTATGTTAGAGCCAGGCGGGAAATCATGCTCGAATTGAGGCTCTCCCGCACCCTTCATATTTGTTAAAACTGCCTGCCGGAAGTGCCAACGGAGGAGCTGATCGGCTGGTCGTTGGGGATCATCGAGAAGTCTTTGATCAAGATGCTTTCCAGTAATACCGTCCTTATCGCGTGTGAAGCATACAACCTTATAATTATCCTAAAATAATAATTAGCTATTATATTTTTTAAAATAAAATGTAAGGTACTTACATCTGGATTAATTGAGAAATCATAAAAGTCGAATCTCTGGTGTATATCTGCACGAAGTAACAGCCCATTCTGTACAGAATTGATTTTGCCTCCTTTGATTTCTTCTCCATTTAAAGGAGTCGAGATCCAACGGCCGTAATCGTACTCAATCCAGTGCTGTTCATAAGCTAGAGGGAAAATATGCGCAGCCTCTAAACCCCGCCAATCATCATCATCGAGATACTCCCTCCCTGTTATAATACATCGTCGATCCCGTGAACGAACAGCATCGCGGAAAGCTTCGACACGGGTTCCAGTTTGTAGAGAAAGTGCCCGGCAGAGTAATGGTTCATTATTAAGGCCAAAGGGTTCTACTTTTGATTTAGTTACTTGTATATTTGTAAAAGAGCCAAGGAACTTACGAGGAGCATGAATATAATAATTCCCAGACTGAAGTGGAGAGCTATCCTTCTCTATTACGATATCGCTTTCATTTCGTAGAGTAAATTCGCTTGTAGCAATGATAATAATCTCTACCATAGTATAGAAGTTGGCATTTGTAACACCGTCCGTAAGAATCAGACCGCCAATTGTAGTATTTCGATCGCTCGCGTTGAAGATATGAACATTGCGATATTTAGAGCGGTTATAGGGTGGCATAGTAGATCGAGTGTCTTCGTGTAGCAGCAGGGAGGAGGGAGAGTCTGCGGAGTGTAGTAGAGCGTCTGCGAGGTGTAGTGGAGCGTTTGCGGAGTGTAGTAAAGTGTCTTTAGAGCGCTCTTCGATGATTTCGTTCTGTAGGAGAGTGTCGGATTGCGAGGAGCTAGAGCCTAAAAAGCTGGAGGGCGTAGAAGAAGGCGACATCGTGAAGATTTGGATAGCGTGTAGCGTGTTGGAGATGGTAGGCGCGCTGAAAGACGGAAAGTGCTTTCGAAGAAATGACGATAGGATATGTGGTTGCCTAAGGCAGCAAAGGGTGCGCCGAGGTGATTAGCGCCTGAGCAGAAGCGGCCAGGCTGACTAACCGACCTCGGAAGGAAAGGTTCCAATACACCCCGCTATAGCGTGGGTGTATTGGAACCCGGAGAAAAGTTGGTGAGATTAGAGTTCAACTACCATTATAATTTGTGGCGAATCCTGACCTCGTCAAGCCTAATACGGGTGACGCTTAGTTAGAGGTGCCAATCACAGCGGGCCAAGGGAGTCTCGGTGGGGCCGAGGATTAGCCTAGCAGATGGAACTTGAGGTGTTCGCTCTTCTAGATTGATACAATCTGTATCAACCAGGCGGACTCGGACGAGCGCTCGGAGCAAGTCATACACATGGGCGAGATATATCGAAGGGCGGAACGAGTTGTCATATGGTTGGGACCGGATGTGCCAGGTCTTCAAAAGTTCTTCTGCCAAGTCTACCCACAGCACGATGCGGACCCAAACGATACTCGTGGAGCAGAGAGCACAGACGCCATCTGCTACCTTCTCAGCAGTCCATGGTGGTCTCGCGTGTGGACGGTTCAAGAGCTGGTTCTGGGGAACTCGGTCATTGTGCAGTGCGGCAGGCACAATCTGCCTTGGGATTCGTTCTGTGAGCTGATTGACTCTCACACGAACCACATCAAGTCGTCCGACCTTGCGAACACGTCCCATCAGCAGTACTCAGCACTCAGGCGTGAGCGAAGACTCTTCAAGGAGCACGCACGGCGCCGCTACCCTCTGCTCGAGCAGATCTATACATACCGTGGGAAGGGAGCTACGCATGTCGTCGATAAAATCTTCGGCTTCTATGGACTTTTAGACGATGCTTCGGTTGAGATCCGTCCCGAATACGTCCTTCACAACAGCATAGTCGAGGAGACTTTCGCCATTGATTTTATCAACCGATACAAAAGTCTTGCAGTGGTAGCCATAGCAGAGGTTCCAACATCCGACGACGGCTCTGATAAGAACTGGTGGTGGTATCCCCGATGGAGATGTGACGGCAGGAATAGCACTAGAACACTATTTTGGACGGGCTTGGGCGATGAGATTGGACAGCAGCCGTGGTCGGAAGAGGCTTTTGACGCTGCTCGGGGGCAACTGGTCAGAACGAAGTGCGAGAAGGTTGGCACTCCGTACAGTTATGCCGTCGCACTCGAGGGCTGGCGAGTGGATAGGGTGGTTTTCACGAGCGCAGAGATGACGATTGAGGATGTGGATGAGCCACGCTGGAAGATCCTCACAGAGCAGTGGCTGACGATGATTCGCAACTGGGAGACTGATCACGAGTCTCGTCCATGTGGCACAATGCTTCAGTTGTTTTACAGGACTATTACTGCTGGCCAGTTTGACGAGGATCAATTACGGGAAAGTCCAAGACATGCACATTTTGTCGCTATACGCCGGGAGGCCTGTCGTGGTCGCAGGCTGTTCGTCACCTCGTCAGGTCACTACGGGCTCGGTCCGCCGGATACAGCTGCTGGGGATGAAGTCTGGATTCTGTTGGGCATGGCCGTGCCTGTCATCCTTCGTCAAAAGGTTTGGAGCAAGGAGGTATCGTTGTCGACGGTGACTTTTGCGTATCTTGGCCAGGCTTACGTCGACGAGCTTATGAATGCCAGAGAGAAGGTGGTTCCCGTCACGACTTTACCAGAAGATGTGCTGGAAACTATCCGTATCGGATACGTTTCGAGAAAACAGGATTGAGTAATAGTCCCGGCCTCTCCCAAACTCGGTTCCGAACAAATATAAAGATAGTCAAGCGGATCCGAGCAATTGAGGGCGTGCTCTAGCTTATTATGCCAAAGATACAAATCTGTCCAAAAGACTTGGGTTGCCGGCGATGTAAGCAGGCTCTTAACACAATCGCAACCTGGCGCGATAAAGTAAAACTAAAGGCACGACGACAACAAGAAGACAGGAGCCTCACAGACATGCCGGACACACTACGTATTCATTTGTCTCACTTCACTTGTTAATTACCTACTCCTTATTCTCGAACGAAGTCTACTCCAAACGGAGTTTACTGGGGTCTTTCTGAACTCTAGTAAGGTGCGCGGCTGATTGCTCGAGTAAGGGCATAAGTGGCTACAATCAGAATCCGAGCGCCGCACCTCCTTATGCCATGAATGGCTGCAGCCAGAATTCGAGCTTTATACCATTTTATGTATGAGTGGCTGCAGCCAAAAGTCGAGTGGCTATAACTAGAATCCGAATCCCTGGAACAGGCAGGAAAGAGCAGGGATAGGTTTAACGTCGCAAAAAGCAGCGAGGGGCTTAATAAATATAGCTAAGCCTATTAAAGCAGGCCGCGACGTGAGATTATAAAATGTACGAGGCTGTTTCGTACTAAACCAAAATTGTTAGTCGAGGTATTGATTTGCATAGTAAACTGTGTTCAGGTGCGCTGCCTCTTTGAGTTTAGTGTTCTCGCTTCAGGGATGGCGCCTCGCTTACCGATACCTGACCGAACCTCAACAATCTACTCTCAATTTGACCTTCATTATTATATCGGCTTCAATTCAATTCAATCACTCTAACTTCGGAATGAGGTGGGAAATGAGACTGGGTTCAGCAACTCGGATTTTGACATTTATTTCCCAGTAGATGCTGTAGCGGGAGTAGTATGGTGCAACTCCACTAAAGAACCACTACTCATTATTCACGTATCTAAAATAGTTGTGTTGGAAACTCTAGGGCCGTTAAGGCGGCGAGGCCATGATTAGGGCATAGAGAAGCTGCTGGAGTTGGAATGAAACTCGGATCAGTGTGTCAAAGAAATACTCTAGTACTCAGAGTTACTCTAGAGTAGGTTAAGTAGAGTAGAGTAGAGTTAGAGTATCGAAAATCGATTCTACTTTAGAGTACGACTTTAGAGTACTTTAGAGTACTTTGGAGTAGTTACATGATTTAAAGGAAATTTAATTTTAAAATAATAAATTAAATTTTAAAAAGCTAAAGCTTTAATAAATATATATTATATTTCAAAAATTAATATAAATTATAATAAATTATATTAAAGTAAGTAGCAAATTCGACTATAGAATCGGGTTATATAATCCGGGAAAGTTAAGGAATCCTTAGTTTAGGGGAAGCTCTAATCGAGTTTAACTTATAGAGAAATGTAATTCCGAAAAGAAAATAAATTATTTATATATAAATCCTTAACTTTAATAAATATATTTATTTTAATATATTTATTTTTTATTTAATTTAATAAATTAAATAATAAAATATTTTTTGTATTATTTTTAATCTCAACTATTAAATTTCCTAATCACGTAGTACTTTAATTACTCAGAGTTACTTTAGAGTAGGTTAAGTAAAGTTGTAAAGGGTTAGGCCCTTGGGAGCTCGAGGCTAGGCCTCGGCTGGGCTATTGTACGAAGGGGATACGATGGCTGCCAAGCCCTTGGCCAAGTAGTAGTCAAATAACTATCAAAAAGTTGCTATAGTAACTCTTTATATCCGCTAATTAAGAGTATAGTTCGATTCAGCATCGAGCTTACTTTAGTTTTATATCGAGTTTAATAATAGTATATCGCGACTACACCTTAAGTTATTTAAATAATTTAGCCCATTTGTGACGAATATCGGTCACCAAAGCATACAAAGGGTTAGGATTGCCAGATTAGGACTAGCGCCTTCCATGCTTTGTCCTGCAGGCTCAAAGGAAGCAATACTAGCTCCCTTTAAGGCTCTTGCGCCTATATATTAGACAGGCTCTCCCCATACCCTCTTTTAGAGATTGTTTTAGTTATTCTTAAATACAACTATATAATTTACTTTACTCGTTCCTTATATAATAACTAAGATTAATATTTACTTAATCTTTTACAAAAAACTTTAATAAATTTATTATCCCGTGCATACGTTAAAACTCGAAGTATTATAGTTTTGGAAAAACGTTCGCAATAGTACAAACTCTTTTACGAAAGCTTGTAGCGTCTAATACTAATCCCTTTACGTGGAACAGTAACGCTCTCTATATTCTTCCCTTCGCGAGAATCTATTCCCCCTATGTAAAACTTCTTTATATTGCCTATTTAAATATATAAATCCAAGATCCCTTACGTAATTTTATTTTTTATATAGTTTCGATTCATAAGTTGCTAATCCCTACGCGCTAAAAATCTACTTACATCGTTTAATAGTAAACTCCTTTCCATATTATAAATATATTAATAAAATGGCAAAAAATAATAACGCAAATCTCCTTGCTAGAAATGACTCTACATTATCCTTCTATACGAATAGCGCAACCGGTCAAACTCCCCTTCAAAACATTAAACGCCTTAAGCATTCCGATTTCCACGATATCGACGATAAGGATATATACTCTATTGCCAAGAATATACAAAAGGCCGCCACTTGGGCTACATTAGTAAATAGCGATAAATAACTTTAGTAAAAAGCTTTAGACTTCGTATACAAGATTTTTAACGACTACCAATAGTTAGAGAAATTATTCGATAAAGCTCGAAAGCTTCTTAAATTCGCTAACGTTACTTTATAAAACAAAGATGTAATAATTCGACATTACGAAAATCGATTTACTTTACATTTCGATTTTATTTTTTACAAATCTAAACTTTTAAAATTCGAATATTTATTATACTCTAACTTTTTTATTAAATTAAACAAAATTAAATACGACGATTAGAAAACTATTATAATAATTAAGCTCGATATTAACGCTAATTACTTTTTTATTAAAAAAACTAAAATAATATATATTAAAAATAAAGTAATTAACTTAGCCGCTAAGTAATTACGAGCTAAATTCCAAGTCGACTCTTTTATTATATATATTAATGTAAAAAAGATTTTCATAAATATAAATAAGTATTATAACGATTTAAATAAAATTAAAAATTTGTAAAATAAATTTAATAAATTATATTATAAAAGCGATTTCCAAAGCTTCTACGCTAAATGGGAATGTATTATAATGGAACTTTCTATAATTAAAAATATTAAATTACACGAGTTTCGTAAAAAGTTTAATATTAAATTATAAATTACTTTAATTATAGTAATCGACTACTAAATTATAAACGAATTAATTAAGAAATGTATTATTTACTACAATAATATCTAAATCGTTAATTAGTAAAAGGAAAAATAAAAATAAAAATGTAAACGAAAAAAAAAATCCGCTATTCGACGATCTCGAACTTTCCCTTTCTTTACGACTCCTCGACTCCCTCAATTTTCAGCTCCCGCGCTTACCAAGTTTGCTACCTTTACTTCTATCGAAATCGCGACGCCAAAGCTTTATTTTAAGCTAACTATTAAAACAAAAGTAGAGTGCTATAATTATAGAAAGCTCGATTACAAATCACTCGATTACTTTTAAAGAAAGAATAAACCTTCGAAGGTAAATAACGTGGAATATTTATTTAAAGCTAATATCGACGTCGACGACGATTATAATTTTAATTATAATCGATAATTAAATCGTTATTTTAATTATAAAACCGATTCGGAAAACGAATAACTTTTGAAAAAGTCGCTATTAGAAAACTATTCTTTATATATATTAGCTTAATCTTCGACGCTTTGTACGAAGACTTACTCCTTTTTTTAGATTATATAATAATTAAAAACGATAAAATTACTATATAAGCTTTAATAAATATAAGCGCTCGCGAAAGAAACTATCTTAATTTCGAGATCGCTTAAAGAGTATGCAAAGTATTAAATATCGATTTCGTCGAGCTAGCTAAGTCTAAGGAAATCGAAGGCTATAGTGGAGACGGGAAAGTATGTATAATCTATACTATATACTCTTGTATACGAATTTAGAATTATATCGCCGATAACGTTTATTTTTACATCACGAATTTCATTTACTAAACTATTATTAGCAAGTAATGAATATATTATTATAGTATAAAAATTAATTTCATTAACGAATTTATTAAATTCAAGCATGGATATTATATATATATCGAAGTTCGATATAATCTCGAAATAACGCCGCTAGCTACTTCAAGAATTATATTTACTTTAACTTCAATAACTTTTACCCTTGCTATTACTTTAAAAAATAAATCTAAAATAATTAAGATTTTGCATAGATTTGCTAATATAAATAAGTCTATCGGACGAACTATTATTTGTATAATTGGAGCCGCTTTTATAATTTTTTTAATTAATAAAAATTGCAATATTTATAAGAAAAGCTTATATTATACTTTTGCTATTTCTATAAAAGAAATTTACGAAAAAGCCGAAAAGAAAAAAAAAGAAAAAATTAATTTTAAATTAATAATTCCTATAAAATACCATTATTTTATTAAAGCTTTCTTCAAAAAAAAAGCTAATACTTTGCTTCTATATTATGAATATAATTATTATATTAAATTTATCGAGGGACAAATTCCTATTTATATTAAAAACTATTGCATATTTTAGAAAAAACTCGAATTAATTAAAAATTATATTAATAAAAATTTATTTAAAGAATTTATTATAATTAGCAAAGCTTTTTAGTTATTACTAATTTTATTTATCAAAAAGTCGAGTAAAGAATTACGATTTTGCATAAATTATTATTATTTTAACGTAATTACTAAAAAAAAAAAATATTTTTTATTTTTTATAAATAAAACTTTAATTTAATTAAATAGTACCAAAATCTTTATTCGTTTAAACGTACAGCACGCCTTTAATTATATATATATAAATAAGAAAAACGAGAATTTAATTACTTTCATTATTTGCTATAAATAATTCAAATCAAAAATATTATTATTTAAACTTTGCAATAAATTAATTATTTTCTAAAAATATATTAACGAAATTCTTTAGAATTATTTAAACAAATTCGCTACTATTTATTTAAATAATATTCTTATTTATAATAAAAGCGAATAAAACTATATAGAATATATATAATATATTCTATAACTTTTAATTAACGTTGGCTTATAAATCGATATCAAAAAGTACGAGTTTCACGTTATTCGCATTAAGTTTCTAAAACTTATAATTAGTATTATTGGAATTAAAATGGATTTTGCTAAAGTACAAATTATCAAAGATTAGCTTACCTCGAATACCGCCGTTAAAATAGCTTTATTTATAAGATTTTGTAATTTTTATTATCGATTTATTATCGATTATTTATAAATTCTAGCTTTTTTAATTATTTTATAAAAAAAGAATACGCTATTTATTTAAAATAATAAATATTAAATTATTTTTCAATTAATAAAGAATATTATTAGTATTAAATTAGTATTATTCCACTTTAATAAAAATAAAATTTATTATTTAAAAATTAACGTTTTTAATTATATATTTTTTGAAATACTTTTTTAATTCGCGAACTTTAACGATCTATTTCACTCGATAATTTATTTCTTTAAGAAAATAGTCCTCGTTAAATACAATTATGAAATCTATAATAAAGAACTTTTAGCTATTGTATATTTCTTGGAAAAGTAACGCTTTAAATTAAAAGGAATTAGACTTTTTATTTAAATCCTTATCGATTATAAAAACTTGGAATACTTTATTATTATTAAAAAACTTATTTATCGATAAGCTAAATAAATTAAATTCCTATCGCAATTCTATTTTAAGATTTAATATCGTTTTAGCAAGCTAAACGGCAAAGCCGATGCTTTGATAAAGAGAATAAGCGATTTCCCTTAAAATAATACGAACGAATGCCAAAAGTATATAAATCAAGTTTTATTTCCATCGCATCGACTTTCCTCTACTATATAAAAGAACCTCGCTCTAAAAACCGTTTCAAAAGCTATATTAATGCACTAATTACTTAATATCGAGCTAAATACGATAAAAGAGATTCGCCAAATGCAAAAAATGGATAAATTTTATTTTAATACTTTAAAAAAACTGGAAAAAAAAAACGAGTTAGCTTTAACGTTTCCCTACTATATTGCAATATCGATAATTATAAACTTCTTCGATTTAAAAGCAAAGCTTAAATACTAAACGATCTTCGAATTAATTTAATTAAAAAAGTTCATAGCTAATCTTTAATCGAGTATTCCGAAGTTGCCAAAACCTTGACCTATTTGAAACGCTATTACTACTAGCCTCGCATAAATAAAATAATTATTTAATTTATATAAAATTATTACGATTACCGACGTAGTAAAGCTTTAAAGAATATATATAATAAATTTCTTAATTCTTTGCTAATACTTTTACAACTTTAGCAAAATATCTTAATAAACTTCGTTACGAAACTACCGTTTTATAAAGACTATAACGTTATTCTTATAATCGTATACCGATTATTTAAAAAACGTTATTTTATTTTCTATCTTTTAAAAAAGAACGGAATTTTTGCCGAGGAGATAGTTTAT
Source organism: Phialocephala sp. D728 (assembly GCA_003988865.1). NCBI lineage: Eukaryota > Fungi > Ascomycota > Leotiomycetes > Helotiales > Mollisiaceae > Phialocephala > Phialocephala sp. D728. The sequence continues at coordinate 15,787 of QYAJ01000173.1, read as the reverse complement.
TTACTTATAAAATACGTATAAAAATATTATAAACTATTTAACTTTATTATCTTTAATTAAAAAATATAGTTTATAGCGAAAATATAGAAATATTTATATTAAATATTTAAAATCACGGCACGATTTTCTACTATCTTCCACTCGTAATCGAACGAACAAATTAAAATTACTAATAGCGAAATAAAACGCTATTTTAAAACGTATATTAATTACTAATAAAACGATTAGGTCCCTTAGCTCTTTATAGCCGAATTCGCTATTAACGATCACGTTTCGGATACTATTTAAATAAATCTATTTTTTGCTAATAAAAGTTATTACCCTCGAATAAACTTCGATTTTAAACTAAAAACTAAAGCTTTCTATATAATTAAAGAGAAATACAATCGAGAAACGATTATTATTTTCGCTTAAAAAATAAAGAAGCTTTAAATCTTACTACAAAAGAAGACTTTCTTAGTTTAAATTAAAATAAAAAAATTTGCAAATTAATGCCGAAAATCGGCCTCGAATTATTAAATTGAAAATAAAATATAAATATTTATAAAAAATATTTATACGAAACGGGATTATCGAAAACTAAATAATAAGCAAATCGGGCCTTACTTTATTTTACGAAAAATTAATTACATTTCTTATAAAATCGATATATTAAACATTAGAATTTATAACGTATTTTATTTAAATCTATTACGTCTCGATTCTAATAATCCTTTATTTAAATAAATCCCCGACTTTATAAAACTTGAAATTATCGACGGCGAGAAAAAGTACGAAATTATTAAAATATTAAACGCTTGCTTCCATTATAGTAAATTATAATATTAAACTAAATAAAAAAGCTAGCTCTCGAATAATATATAATATAGCGCGAAAGTTTTCGAAAATATAAAGAATTTATTGCAAAAATTCCATTTAACTTATCCACGATTCTTTAGCTCCAAAAACGAACGAAAATAAAAACGAAAAACAAAGAAGTCTAAAAAATTGCCAAAATAGATTTTAATTATAATTAAAAAGGATTTTAATTAAAAAAGTATTATTTTTATTATATTATTTTTATTATTTTTAATGCTTTAATTTTCAGGCCAACTTTCGAGTTTAAACCCGAAAATTAGCCTTATATTTTAAGCTGCAACTTTTTCAAGCCGCTACTTTTTCAAGCCGCAATTTAGATTAGGTGACCTAGGATTTCAAAGAGGGGGGTACTATAACGAATATCGGTTACCAAAGCATACAAAGGGTTAGGATTGCCAGATTAGGACTAGCGCCTTCCATGCTTTGTCCTATAGGCTCAAAGGAAGCGATACTAGCTCCCTTTGAAGTTTTTGCGCTTGTATATTAAACAGGCTTTCCCTACACCCTTTTTTAAAAGTTATTTTAGTTATTCTTGAATATAACTATATAATTTGCTCTGCTCGTTCCTCACACTATTATATTTTAAACTCGATCCCTTCACAAATAGTTTACGAAACGACGCTATATATATATCGACTTAATTACGATTCGAAAAACGCCGAGATCTATACTAAAGAAAGATTATTAGAACGAGATCTATAAAATTAAATATTAAAACGGGATTTATAAAATTAAATATTAAAACGGGATTCACAAAATTAAATATTAAAATAAAATCTATAAAATTAAATACCGAAATAGTATCGAAACGATATCGATTCGTTTACGAAATTAAAAAAAAGTGCAAAAATAAATAAAATAATAAAGCTATAAATAGATACTACGAACGAAAGTAATTTAAAGCTTTAAAAGCAAACTATAAATAAGGAATAAGTATGGGAACAATATTGCTAATAATAGAAAATTAATGCCTAACTATTGTAAAGTCTAAATAATATTCGGGTTGCTTTTCGTATACTTACTATATCCGAACTATTTATAATGCAAGCACTACTATAAATAAAACGGTATAAAAGCGAATCGATAAAGAATCGGAAGCTTAAATATTCTTTATTCCACTCGAATAAATTCGATAAATAAAATCGTATAATATATTTAATATTTAAAAATTACTTTTAGATTAAATTTAAAATCGATTCGGAAGCTATTAGGGGAAAGATAAAGAAAGTATAATATAATTACAAATACTTTACGAGTAAAGTATTTAAACGAATTTTCCTATAATTAACTATAGCCGAAGCGAGGCAAAAGCTTTTTAAAGTTAAAAATTTTTTTACTTAATTAAATATAGCGTTTAATAATCCTTAAAGTATTTAAAAAGCTTTAAAATAAATTAATTCCAAGAAATAAAAAAGCTAGCTCTTTTAAAAATTCTTATAGAAATTCGAATAAAAGTTATTAAAAGCAAGAAAATGGAAGTTTTCGAACGGAATTCGAAAAAATTATTTATAATTAGCGATCTTTAAAAGAATTAAAGAAAAATTAATAGTTATCGAGAAGTTTATTAAATATAAAAACTTCGTTAACTAATTATAAAAAATATTCGATAACTTTACGGAATTAAATCGACTCGATAGCAAATATAGAATATAAGCTAAGCTTTATAGCGAGCCAAAACGAAATAGCGAAATAAATTAGGAATTTATATCTCGAATTACGTACGAATTAGGCCCGAATTAGTCGCCTAACGATAGGTCAAAGACTTTAGCTAAATGGGTATTAAAAGAGGTGCTAAAACAACGCCGTATAGCGAACGAATGTCTTCGATATAGCGATGCCAGCTACTTTATTGCCAAGTGCCCTTTAAGCCTTGCGAAAAAGCCATTACTCCAGCCGAGAAAGCCTAGGGCGGCCGCTATTGCCTTCGAATAAACATCGAAACGAGTCTAAAAAGCTATCGAGCAAAATGCGAAGGTAAAAGAATTAAGCTTTAACTTTAAATCGAGCTTAGGAAACGAATAAGCTTTGTATAAAATCGTGTATAAAGCGAAGGAGAGTCGAAGGCTTTGCGAAAAAAGTAGAAGAAGTTTAAGAGAAATATATATTGCGAATTTATAATAATATCTACTTTAATTAATTATAACTTTTTTGCTAAAATTATAATAAATACAAGCTATTTTTACTATAAACTTTATAATTCCGTATATACTATAAAATTAAATTTAAAGCGTATTCAAATTAAGCTTTTCTAAATAGAAGCGTTTAATAGAGAAAAGGCTAAGCGGTTTATTTAGGAAATAATTATAATCGATATTAATTTTAAAAGTTACTAAAAGTAAATATAGTTCTATATTACTTCTTTAGAAAGCTATAACTTATTTTTAGGCATACTTTAGATTAAAAAAAAAAGTATCAAAATTAATCAAAAAAGGAATCGATTTCGAATTAAACCTAATTCGAAATAGTATTAAAAAAATGGAAAGGACGGGAAGAACGATGGAATGCTTATAATAGTCGTACGCACTTAGGCTATAGTAAAACGTAAACTAAAGAATATCGAGCCGGCTCGATTTATATTAGCTATTATTTAATATATAGTAAAAAATCGAAAAGGAGGCAAAGTATAAATATTCTTAGCTATAATATGAGATATTGATAAAGCACTATATTCAAAAATTTACTTGAATCCTAGAACTAAACTACCTTCGCATTTACTTAAGTATTTATCGATATTTAATTAAAATAATATAAATAAGCTACTTTTATATAAAAGTAAAAAAATCGATTATATTATCGAATTAAAACGAAAAAAGAACGGGATAATATCGGAGATGCTTTAAGGACTAATATATAAAATATTTAAAAATAAATTTTTAATTTTACGAAAAACGTTTATTAAACTATTTAATAAAGGATTTATTCGAGTTAGTAATAGCCTCGTAGCGGCTTCGATACTATTCGTACGAAAGCTAAAAGAAGGCTTTAAATTCTATATTAATTACAAAGCTTTGAATAAATTAATTCGTAAAGACCGTTACTCGCTGCCGCTAATCCAAAAAACGCTTCGAAGCTTTACCAAGGCTAAATAATTCACGAAATTGGATATAATTACAGCTTTTTATCGAATTCGAGTAATAAAAAGTAATAAATAGAAAACAATGTTTCGAAGTAGATTCGGCCTATATAAGTAGCTCGTTACGCTATTTAGCTTAGCGAATGCTTCAAATACTTTCCAATACTATATTAATTAAATATTAAAGAATATTTTGAACGATTTCTATTTAGTTTATATTAATAATATTATTATTTTTTCGAAGTTTCGAAAAAAGTATCGGAAATATATCGAAGAGGTTTTAAAACGGCTCTAGGCTATTAGTTTATAATATAATATCGAAAAATGCAAATTTAAAATTAAATTAATTAAATATTTGGACTTTATTATCGAAGTAAAGAAAAGTATTCGAATAGATTTTAAAAAGATTAAAGCTATTTAAAAATAAAAAGCGCTAACGATTATTGTGGTGGAGTGAGAATTCATTTTACTTCTGTACAGTATTCTATAGTTCTTACGAGAACTGTTCCCTTTCCGGGATTTGGCTTGGGCCGAGACTTGGACTTAGTCAAGCAAGGGTAGTTTGTAGATAAAAAGGGTCTTCCTCTCTCTCTAAAGCATATAATGGGCAGCTTTGGCAGTATAAATATAAACGATTAATTCCTGATTATTGTGCTTTCTCGCTATTAAGAAAGCTCTTGATTAATACTAACGATTACTAATTATTACTATATTACGATTTTACGACCTTCTTCGTTTATATTTATATATTAAACGTTACGGACGGTATTCGTTTCCTACCTTAAAAGATAGATAACTTATAATTAAGCCTTTTACGCTTTAGAGACCTTGCCCTTCGATATTAGTGATCTACGTAAAAAGGGAGTTTTCATTATATAAAGCTGCAATCTATTGGTTTCGAGTCTACACGGCAAAAGGCACTACGGTTGGGGGAATCGTTAAGCAGCTGAAGTCTGGGGAGATTTGGACAAACGCACTTTTAATTAATACTTTAAAGAATTTTATTAAAAGATAATAATATTAATTACTATTTAAATTTTAAATATATTCGAAGATTAAGAGCTTTAGATATAGAGGCTAGCTTGGAAAATAGGAGGAGAAACCCGCGGTAGTAATTTGCGACGGCGAGCCGAGGAATTAACGATAGGGATAGAAAGATTAATTTAAAATAAAAGCTTTAATTACAAAAATGGGAGATTATAGTTTTACTCGTAAACGAAATTGCATTTTTATTCTATATATTAATCCTAACTTTTTTAAACTTTTTAGCACGGGCTTTATTAAAAATAGTAAAAATAACGAAGGAAATCGAAGGAATAATTATCGAGTACGAAAGTATATTAAATTCGATATAATGAAAAAAGATCGATAATTAAAAAAATAAAGGTTTAAGCAATAATACTTTATTTAAAAAAAAGACTTCGAATAATAAAAAATAAAAAGCGATTTAAAAAAAAAAGCTTATTTAAAAAAAAAAGAAAACTAAATCTCGAATACGTTTTCGAAAAAAGAAAAACTTATAGTAAATTATAAAAAAGTTAAAAATCTAATTTTATAAACGAGTTTTTTTAATACTAAAACTTTCGAAAACTTTATAATCTTTACTTTCGTTAAATACTTTCACTTTTAAAACTTTTGCAACTATTATATTTTAAATATCGATTAAGTCCTTAATTACAATCTTATTTATAACTACTTTATTTAACGTTTTAGTAATAATTATTAAAACGCTTACTACTACATTATTTACTTCGAACAATAATTTATCGAAACTAATTAAATATTTAATAAAATCTATAATGCCTGCTTTATTCGCGAACTCTTCGAACGCTAATTAAAGCGAGCTAAAAAGAAAAAAGAAGGAAGTAATCAAGAACGATAAAAAAAGAATAATTCTTATTTCTAAATTGCAAATACTATTGCTTAAAGCTTTTAAAGCTCTATAGTTTAAAAAAGAAAATATCTCGGCCTTTTTAAAACGATATAATAATATATATGAAAATTATATAATTATAGCTAAATCCAAGAAAATTCGAATTTTTAAATATATTAATCCTTTATACAAAAAGCAAATTCGTGCTTTTTTTAAATATTATAAAAAAGAAATTACTTACGACGAAAGAAAGTTTTATAATATTTTTAAAAAAAAGTTTCAAAATAATAATTAAAAAAGCTTAAAAATTAACCACGAGTTTTTATAATGAATTATCGTTTAATTATAAACTAAAAGAATAATAATAAAGACTTTTGTAAATCTCTTTAATCGAGTTTCTAAAAAACTTATTAAACGTAGTAAACTAAACCGAGTATATTAATGCCGATAATTTATAAAAAGTTTGCTTACTTTTATTTATAACAAAATCTTTAATAATAAACGTTTTAATTTCGAGAATATATTTATTTATAATTACGAAATAATGTACAAAATTGCAATTAGCACATGCTAATATAAGGAAAAGAAATGTAGATATAATAAAGCAAATAATTCGAAGTATATAAAAATTAAACAAAAATATTTAAACGCTATTATATAACGAATCGCTTCCAACTCCGTTAACCACTACTCTTTGCCGATTCCGCCCGATCCACTTAAACAAAATAAAGAAAAACTTTAAATTTAGTAATTACGAATAAACGAAACTATTGCGGAACCTGCTTCTATAAAAATAGAACAGCTATTAGCTTCCAATACTACTCAAAGGACTCGCCGATTTATTACTTCGAAGGAATCTTTAAAAATTAACTTGTTTATATAAAGGCTAAAGAAACTTTCCCTTTCCTCTATTACTTTTAAAGATTTGAAAACGGCTTTAAAAATTAATATAGCGAAACTAATCTTGAAGCTAAATAGCGTTATAGCTTTACTAAATCAAGCTCAATAGCCATCGATGCCTTCTACTCGATACGAAAAATACGAACGTGGAGAATATAGCGGAAGCCGAGGCCGCGGAGGCGAAGGCGAATAATATAATAGAGCGCTCTATAAAGGGTATAGCAAAATTTACGCCCCTTTAAATAAAACGGCTCAAATATTTAAGGAACCATCTATAATACAAAGTAATTTAAGCGAAATAATTGACCTCGACGCAAATGCTATTTACTTTAAACGATACTATTATAAATACTTTAATCGAACTCTAATAGGAAATATTAACTTTAAATATAATTATATCTTTATTAAACGATACCTTTTAATAAACAATTTAATTAATCGCAATTATGCTTATAAATAAAACAATTAATAGTACTATAGAAAATAAAATCCTAATTAGGAGTCTCGCTTCTTTATACTCCGAAATAATAAACGCTAATACGACTAAATTAAATCCCAAGTTTAAAAAGGAGAATATAACTATAACTTTAGTAAACGTGCCGATAATATTAAAAGAATCTAAAAATCGGTGAAAGAAGCGACTGAAAAAAGAGCCAAAGAAGCTAATAAACTAAATGCTAATTCCGCTATAGCTATCGAAACGCAAAGAAATGCTTCGTTTATATACCGAGAATAGAAAATCGCTAAAAAATCGAAGCTTAGCTTACATTTTAAAAAAGGCTATATCGACGCTAAAGTTCCTTTTAGTAGTTCGATCGAGGACTACTATAAAGATTTGCTTATTAATCTTTTAAAAAACGTCGTAATAATAAAGAAAATAAAAAAAACGTTTTAAATAAAGAATAGCTTTAAATGTAAAACGAGGGCCGAAAAATAGCTTCCCTAAATTAAATCGCAAAAAGAAATAATTACCAAGTAGTTTAACGGCGAAAAAATGGCGATAAATTATTCCTTTAAAAACGAAACTATAAAAACGAACTTCGAGTGGGAAATTAACGATAATTTTATAAAAGAAATACCTAGGCCAAAAAAATTTCCGAAATCCAAAGCAAAACTTCTATAAACGAGAAGGGGTATGCTACTAATCGCACAAGCCTTAAAAACTCCTAATTTTAGAGCCGTTATAATTAATTAATGGCATAAAGACAATGATTATTATTTATCGCTAATTAAGGCTGGATCTGCGATAGCCAAAGAAATGATAATAAAAGTTGATATATAAAGAATACTACAGCAAAAGTTAGAACGTATAATTGCGAGACCAACCCCACTTGCCAATATTCCAACTATAGGACTAATAACGATTAAAGGCAATTTTATTAGCACCGATTTCCAATCTCTAATCCGGAAAAGATATATTGTAGTAGCCTCGAAGATACACTTCCACTTTGTAGAATCTCGAAGGAAAGCTGCTGCCGAAGAAACGCTTAATATAGGCGCTAAATGCTATGTTCTACTTACCCATATAGCCCGAGAACTTGAAAATGCAATTGCGAACGTTTAGGATTTCTAATTATCTACTACGATTAGCGATTAATTCGGATTTCGTGGAGCTGCGTACTTAACCCTTAAGCTCGAAGATAAAGTTAAATGCACGATCCTCTTTTTCCTCGTCAATAATGCAAAGAAAATCCTTTTAGAAATACTATTTATTAAAGTTATAAAAATGCAAATCAAATATAAAAACGATAAATCACAAAATAGAATCTTTTATAACTTTGTAAACTCTATAAATAAATGTATTATTATAATCGTTCCTCCTTTAAAAAATAATTTGCATTATAAAAATATATATCGAATTAAAATAAATCCGTATATTAAGGAAATAGAAAATAAAAAATTTAAATTGAAAAACTAACGACTAATATTATAAAAAAAAGGAGCGATGCTAAAAAACGAAATAAATCCCTTTCTTTCTTCGAAAACTTTTTTATAAATTCTAATTTTAACTCGATCGATATTGCAAATATAAAAAAGGCTAAAGGCGATACTCGAGGGAAAACGTTTTTATTTATTTTTTATAAACTATTTCCTATATTTAATAAAAAAAAAGCGAAAAGAATTTTAGCGTAAAACGTATTAAATATAAAAGCGAAGAAATACTTTTCGTTATTATTATATTTATTTTTTAATATAAATATAAAAAAGAAAAACTAAAATATTAAAAAAATTAATAAAAAAAAGACTTTACTTTATTTTATAAATAAAAAACGAAGCCGAAAAGTAATATTTTATAGAAATAAATAAAAAGTTCGAATAAAAGAATTAATAAAATTACTAAACTAATTCGAAATAAAGCTATACGAGATTAATATCGATATTATATACAAAAGAAAAGCTTAAAAAATTTAGCTTATAGATTTAATAAATAAAATCGAAAAAGAATTTAACGAATAATTAAATTAATATAAACGATTTAAAATACAAAAATATCTATAAATATTTATAAATAAATACTTAACGTATTTACTATCTCGAATAACGGCAATACTACGAAAATCTCGATTTACATCTAAATAATTAGCTATATTAAAAATCGAAATATAATTGTAAAAGAAAAAGAAAGTAATATTCGATAAAATATTTTTTAACTATAAGGAAACTATTATATTCGATTAAAAGAAAATAAAAAAAATTAATAAAAACGTTAATTTTCCAATTTTTATTAAAACGATTTAATATATAATATAGCAAAAAAAGAATTTCCCTTACTCGAAAGCTTTATTCCCAATAATAGCGAAAATACTTCGAAAATAATTAAATCGAAAAATCCTTAAAAAAAGTAATAAATTTTATCGAAATCTTTAGTTTTTAATAGCCAAAAAAATTCTTAATATATATAAATTAATTAACGCTATAATAAAAATAAACTTTATTATATTAAAAAATGTAAATATATTTCCTTTTATCGATAAATTTTTTAAAGAATTCGCGAGATATTTTTATATCTTTTTTATTAACTTTTTTTTTTAAATATAATTAGCTTACTTTAAACGTTCGAAATAAAGATATAATAGCTTTTATAACTTTTATCGAATTACTTCGAATAATTATATTTTTTATAAATGCAATAAATTTAGTAATTTAATTTATACGAGTAATAATAACGATTTTAAAAAATTACTTCTTTAAAGTAACGATGCCTTTCGTCGATAATATTAAAGTTAAAAAGCCGTATACGGATTATAATAACGAGCTTGCTTTGCCTAAAATTCGACGATATTATAACGGGTTGAACTCGTATATGGCTATGCTACTACGCAAATAGCCGGCACGTGACTACGTGAGGTTTACGTAGCTTCGAAGCGCGCGGGCCATCACACGCACTATTCGAGCCTTTATATAAAGACTCGTACGAAGATAGCAAAACCTTTTTCCTTAGTTAATTCTTCTTGTAATATAACCAAATTCTTGCTTTGATTTATTACATCCAATTTATAATATTAGAATTAACTCTTCCTCCATCCTTTTACTAAGTTTTAAAAAAAATAGTTTTAATTACATTTACGTTAAATAACTATTTTTACATACGAAAACGTGTTAATAAACGCTTTAAACCTTTCGTTCGAAGTTCAGCTATTATACGTATACAATAAACGCTTTAAACCTCTCGCCCGAAGTTCAGCTATTATATTATAACGAAAACGATAAATATTTTAAACTTTTTTTTCGAAGTTTAATTATCGCACGAATACGAAATCGACAAACGCCTTAAGCCCTTTCTTCGAAGCTCAATTGTCGTACGAAGACGAAGATAAGTCGGAAAAAGCCTCAAGGTCTAAGGATTGGCTGCCGCATTTACGATAAATCGAAAGAGACCTTAACATTAGTCACCGCACCCACGATAAATCGAAAAAGGCCTAAACATTAGCCGCTGCACCCATGAAGAAAACCCATAAACGCCTCAAGCCTCTCGTACGAAACTTAATTATAATATATACGAACGATTACTCGAACGAACGACATACGTACGAATCGGTGATATATAATAAACGTGGATCCTTTTTAAAATAATTAGCAAAATAGTTAAAATAATTAAAATAATTAAGTCTCCACGTAATTAATAAACCTACTTAATTATTAAACGAAGTAATTAGCCTTAATTATCGATCGGCTAAACTAAATATCGAACGATTAAACTTATAAGCGATTAATCCCAAATATAATAGCTTTAAGCATCGACGTTCCCGTTATATTAGTCCTTCGTACGAAAAAGCTTACGCGAAGACCAAAGCCCGCTTTGCCGAACGTAACGAAATACGATGGAGTAAATAAGGCCTTATACCTTTAATTTGCTAGTTTATTACAAACGAAAATTAAGATCGATAAATTAATAATCGAAGGCATACAAAAGCAAATATAGTACGAATTCGAACGATTAAAAGGCGAAGAAGCGAGTAGAGTTTTTCTTTAAATGAAATATACGTAGTATATAAACGATTTTATAATCGAAGCTTTTTTCCGCCAAATAAATATTACTTTTCGAAACTTTTATATAAAGGAAAAAGCCTTGGGAAAAGTTAATAAAACTAAGTAAGGGTTTACTTTTTTCTTTAACTTCTTTAATTAATTCGATCGATTACTTTTAGAAGTCGAGGGCTAAAGTTGACCGAATAACGTTAAAAAAAACTATTTGAAAGTAGCTATTTTAATAGCTTTGCTTACGGCGATAATAGGGATCTAAAAAAAACCTATATACGAAAAATACTACGCTTAGTTACGTATAACGTTCGATTAATTAAATAAAGTTAAAAAAAAGAAAAGTAATTTCAAGCGAAAATAAAATAATTATATAAATATTTTAACTCGAGTTAAAAGCTTAGCTTTCGATATAATAAATTAGAAACCGACGACGAACGTATTTATCGCTTATACGAGGCTAAAAGAACTTTAATAAGCCTTCGACGACGAAATCGATTAAAAAAAACGAAAAAGCTTTTATTTAAAATATAATAACTTGAATTACAAAATTCAAAATTGCAATATAAAGTTTATAATTAAAACAAAGTCTCGTACGAAGCTAGTCTAAGCAATACTAATTACGAAAAAAATAAAGAAAAAAAAGTCATTAATTCGATTAAAAAATAAAATAAACGATAACGATAAAAAAATAATTACGAGCTTAAATAAAAACTTGGGAAAAAAGTAGCTTTTAGCAAAAAACGTCGCTAAAAGCATATGAAAAAAATAATTATAATCGAAAAATAGCTTAAATTCCAAAAGTTTATAAATAGCTTTTCTTTTTTTATTTCTATTTTAATTAATAAAAATTATTTTACAAATATATTAATAAATACAAAATACTTATTATACGGATTTATTAACTTTCGCTTTATTATTAAATATTAATTTAAACGTATTTAAATAAAGAATTAACGATACTTTATCGAATTCGAATTTAAATCTAAAAGCTATATTATAAAAGTTGTAATTATATCGATAAATATCGATAAATACCTCGAAAATAAAGTTTATTTCTATATTATTCTTAAACTAATCTCGTATAATTTAATCCTTAATATATTATAAATAATTAAATAAAATATACGGCTTAATACTTTTCGATTGAAAATTAAAATTTTATCCATCGGAATTATCGTACGAAACTACACTACTAAAGTCTCGTACGATTTAAATTACATTACTATTTTAACCGTGGCATTTAATAAACTATTTTCGAGGAAATAATATAGTAAAATGGAAATATTTGCAATTAGTTTTACAAATATTATAAAAGCGCTATAAACGAAAGCTAAAACTAACTTTTATATAAAACTATCGAAATAATATTTTAATTTTTTAAACGTTTTTAGCTATAAATAAGCCGACAAGCTCCCTCTATTATATAGCAAAAAAATAAACTATAAAATCGAACTCGAAAAGTAAAATAGAAAAAACTTTAAAATACTTTAAGGTTCTTTATATAATATATTACGAAACGAGCTTTTAATTTTAAAAAAAACTTTAATTAAATATTTAAATAAAAGATTTATACGAGTAAATAACTTTTCTACGGCCGCTCCAATACTATTCGTACGAAAGCCAAAAGGAGAACTTCGATTTTGCATCGATTATCGTAAGCTAAACAAAATCATTCGCAAAAACCGATACCTATTACCATTAATTTACGAAACGCTTTAAAACATCGAACGAGCTAAATAGTTTTCGAAACTAAATATAATTACTATATTTTATAAAATTCGAATCGTCGAAAAAAATAAATAAATAATAGCTTTTTATACGAGATATAAACTTTTTAAATAAATAGTAATTCCCTTTAATTTAGCTAATATACTAAGCATTTTCTAATAATATATTAATTAAATATTACACGATTATTTAAACGACTTTTACTTTACATATATAAACGATATTTTAATTTATACTAATAGCTTTTTAAACGAATATTGGAAGTATATATAAAAAATTATAGCAAAAATGCAAAAAGCCGATTTATAACTTAATATCGATAAATATAAATTCGAGGTTAAAACGACTAAATACCTCGAATTTATTATTAAAGCTAATAAAAGCATTAATATAAATCCATTAAAAATATTTGCAATTTTGAAATAAAAACTTTTTATTATAGCGATAAATATACAAAACTTTTTAAAATTTGCGAATTTCTATTAAATATTTATTAAAAACTATTCGAATTTAGTAATGCTTTTAATTTAACTAACGTATAAGAATAAAGCGTTCGCCTAAATAAAAAAATATAATAATATTTTCGTATAATTAAAAAAAATATTTATAAAAACTTCGATTTTTATATAATTCGATTCGAATTACGAAACGATTATAAAAACGAACTTCTTTAAATAATATATTAATGGAATTTTTATATAATTACAAAAAAACTAAATATTCTACTTTTATACCTTCTTTTCTAAAAAAAATTTCCCAGCCGAATATAATTACAAAATTTACAATAAAAAAATATTTATAATCGTATAATATTTAAAAAAGTAAAATGCAAATTTATAAAATATTAAAAAATTCGAAATTCGTATAAATTATAAAAATCTCGAATATTTTATAACGATTTAAAAATTTATAAAACGATAAATACGATAGTTTTTTATACTCTCTCGATATAATTTTATAATTTAATATATTTTTAGTAAAACGAATAAATATATTAATATTTTTTTAAAACGAGAATAAAATATACTCAAAAAAATAATGAATAAAAAAATCGAGTATTATATAATTTAATTATTTAAGCTATATACTTTACGCAATTTACGCTTAAACTCGATTTAAGTTTCGCTTATACAAGCTACTTTTGAGAAAACTACGATCGAAGTTTTAACGAAATTAAAGCAATTATAAAATATTGCATAATAAAAGAATAAGTCGTACGAATAAATAATTTAATGCATTCGCGAGAAAAAAAAAGTATTTCTTACTAATTTACAATTTAAAGTCTCGATATTAAAATACTCTCTCTCATCGGCTAGCTATTTAATATTTCGGGAAAAGTTATAAATCCTTAAGATAGAACTTTTATATACGAAGATTATTTAAAATATTTATAATTTAAAAGTTTGCAAATATTTAAAAAAAAATAATACGAAAGCGGCTATTACTAAATAATTCTTTTAGTTAAATATATATTTCGATATAAAAAAGTTCGTATGAAATTGCAATATTTACAAAGTTATTAACGTATAGAAAAATCGTCGATAAAGATTTTTAAAGCTATTTCTAATATCGAATAAAATATAGTTTAAAATCTCGATAAATTTCGTAGTAAATTTACTTTTAAACTAAAGTTATACGAATATTATAGTAATTACGAATAGGCTAGGAAAAGGAGTTCGATTTAAAAAGCTAAAAAATATTATAATCGAGATTATAACTAAATAGTTTGTATGGAACTACTATTTATAATACTATTTGTTTAAAGCAATAGTTTCCGATTAAGAAATCTAATTTGTAAATATATTTTAAATACGAGTATATTAATTTTTGGGAATCGTACGAAGGTTATCGACGGCTTACTATTTAAAAACGAATAAAGCTATAAAAAAAATGAATTCTACGATAAAAGTATACTTTTATACGTTTTGCAACCATGCTTAAAATAATTAATACAACGCTTTTCTTTCGGTTTAGCTAATTATAATGGAACGAAATGCAGCTTCGATAAAAATAAGTTTATTTTTTTTTAAGCACGATTATAATATTAAATTTTTAGACTTCTAATTAAAACCTTCGACTTTCTTTACGCACACGTTACCGATCGAATAAGCAAATAAGCTTATACGAAAACTATAATAAAAATGTAAATAAACATAAATAGCAATAGCTAAAGCTTAGCAAACTCAAAAAAACTCGACGAATCGAAAACGTTCCCAAACCTTTAGCTTCCAAATAAATAACAAAGTCTAACTAAGCTTTAAGAATATTTATACGAACCGACTAAATAAAACGCTTAATATACGAAATACTAAATATATAATTACGGAAGTTATCGATTTCTATAATTACTAATTAAATACTTCACTAAGCATCTCGAACGTATTCTATAGCTAACTTCTTCGCTTTGTAAATAATAACCCGCTTTTAAATTAAAAAAGAATAAATACTTAATTAGTATCTCGTATTGTATAAAGCGATATTAAATACGAAGTAGAGAAAATCCTTAACGAAAAGCTCGTATAAAGCAAAAAGAAACTACTTGTGAAATAGGCAAACTATATATGCCTTATATAGGAACTAGAAAACGCTTTACAAAAGACGGCTACACTAATCGCTTAAAAAGCTATAAAATAACCAACGATCGATGGAAGCTCCCGTACGAGATAGAGAAGGCATCGTACAAAGTGAGGAGGGGGGTAGTGTAACGGGTTGAACCCGTATATAGCTATACTACTACGCAGATAGCCGGCACGTGACTACGTAAAGTTTACGTAGCTTCGAGGCGCGCGGGCCACCGCACGCACTACTCGAGCCCCTATGTAAGGACTCGTACGAAGACAGCAAAACCTTCTTCCTTAGTTAATTCTTCTTGT